>JABUQX010003602.1:0-47500 GCA_015478945.1 Trachelipus rathkii | reverse complement strand
TATATATATATATATATATATATATATATATATATACAAACAATTCGAGACTAACCGAGAAGGGGTCTCGGTGGCTCTATTTGGCTACCACGGCACAATTTAGAAATAACTCTAAACTAGAGATGTATGTGACACCGCAATCCGATCCGCAGACATTCCGACATCCGCATCCGCACCAAATCTCTGGAAACATCCTCATCCGTCATCCGCATCCGCATCCACACTTTCAACCGACATCGCGCAGTTTCCAGCACTTTTTGTCATGAGGATGCGAGTGTCGAAGCTGTGTGAATATATATATTATATATATATATACTATATATATAATATATATATATTATATATATATTATATATATATATATATATTAGATATATATATATATATATATATATATATATTATTATATATATTATATATATATAATATAAATATATATAAATATATAGTTAATAACTTTTATATATTTTTAGCTTATAATACCCATTATCAAAGGAATGATCTTATATAAATAAGAATATCACAGTTCATAACTCATTAGAATTATACCATCAACTAGATCACAGTATGAAACCAAACCCACATGATTAAACTTGAATATTACTATTTTGTTCAAGTAATGGGCAAAAATTATTTATTCATGTCAGATCATCTCAATTCACATTCAACGATTTCTTAAATCACATACAAATCTAAACACACAACACCCTATATTCACGTACATCTCTATTCAGCGTAAAAAACAATATCTATATTAAATTTAACTTTCATAATACCACTCTACCTTATAATACACACACTACTGCCAAATTACTCATTACCTATCCTCTTCAATACATTTACTTCATGAATTCGCTCACACAGAAACCAAAATCATCCTGCAATATATATAAATAGGTAAAGCACCCTCCACTCATGTCATTCACATATCTCCCATTCTAATATATATCTAACACATTTCCTGCTCAATCCACCCACCTAATCTTAATTCTTCATAACCCCTAATTCATATAATATCAATATTTGAATAATTAACTAAGGAACTAATAACACAATCTCACTGTCTTATCACTCTCCTAAGTATTTAAATCCTTAAAACCATATCACCCATATGACAATCACATTTTAGATTCTTAATCACACACGCTACTTTTCACTCATTATCTGATATGATAATATACATACTTTGATATCCGATTTCTAAGAATTAGTACCTTACACCAAACCAACACCATATAATAAATCTACTGTAACACCTGCTACCTAATAAAATGCTTCCTTACTTCAATTATCTGAATGATCATTGATGATAGCATGCATGATTATTTCCAAAAAATCAATATTCCAACACTTTATATATACAAATGTTATCATTTACTTCACCCTCATATTCTCTATAATATATAATATAAATATTAATTAATATATTAATATAATATATATATGATATAATATATTATATATATATATATATTAATAATATTATAATGATAATATTAATTATAATAATATTATATATATTATTATATATACTGCAGTTATATATTATCCAAATGATTTATATATATATTATATTATTTAATTATATTTATATAAATTATTATATATACACTCAAATATAAGTAATCATAATCCCAGACCTAAGAATTTAGAATATAGCTTTTTATTGTTTAAACGTATTGTTTTTTTGTTCATTTTACTTGTTTATATTTTTGTTTAAACTTCCATTGATTACGTCATAACTGGTGATTTTGCTTAGCTACATCAAGAAGAATGAGCAGTCAGCAAAGCAGACCGCAAGTAATCAATCATGAAGGATGGCTTAAGGTATTTCTATTAATATATTATTTCATCTTTCCTTTTTCGTCAATACGTGTGTATTTTTAAAGATAAGTTGAGTGACAAGCATTCGGTGAAAAGAAAAGCTGTAAGTAGAAGAATAGACACAAGTCGAAAAGAAAGCCGCAGCCTTACCTGCCCCTCAGTGTATACCTAAATTATCGTATAAAGAACTATGTCCCATAGATTTATAATGCACACTGTATAGAGCTTCACGTAATTCGCACGAGCCCTCACTTTATGAGATATCATCCAGTTAGATGGTTCATCCTTGCCCAGGGTGTGCCACAACCACACCCCCTCACATAACCCCGCCATTCACTTCTATTATTGCACATTCTTCTCCCTCTGCTAAATTCACATTCTTTTCCTCCAGGCATTCCTTTACACTCGTCTACTGACTCAATCCACTTTTTCTCTCACCAAGCCGGCAAATTACCCAACACCTCACCATATACTACCGACCTGAAGCCAAAACACGACTAGATCATCCAACCTTTCCACATGACTATAACCACCTCAACTACTATTTCATTTATTTCTCATTCTACGCCCTCTCAGCCATCACAACATCCACTACAGTTGATACAATCTTCACAACATCATCATCACGCCACCCTTAATGATTACCTTCTGGCAACCATTACAATCATTTGAACACTTTAGATCTATACCTCTTATTCCGAACCAAGTCTCCACTACTCGATACCATTAAGCCACATCGGTAACGATAATACCACAATGATAAAGCAACTCCATAGCCACTCACTGATCTTATACTCCTCTCGTTTTCATATTTTTCACTATCGCACGCAACAATTTAAGTGCATTAGCCACCTTCCGAAATCACAACTTCTACTAGACCTGAATCATCCTTCCTTTTCATTACCACAGTTAATTCATATATTTTAACAACACTTTTTCAAGCCTGTACTTACCATTTTCTTTGAAAAGCACTAATACGAATCTATACTAGCCATGTTCCTCATCACAACCATACCTCTCTTATCTACGCCTATTAATATTCAATATCCTCCCGCTTTTACACCCCGCCAAATCTCCCTCTAAACAACCCTCGTCAAATCTCTTAATCAGATTACAAACCACTACAACTAAAATGTCAACTCTCCATCAAATTTATAAATACGGTAGTCACCCTCCAACTCTATCTCCAAACTTCTCCATCATATCGAGACACCCATATTCCTGACACAATCTCCCCTCAACTCTAATTCGTCATATAAAACTCACATGCCCACCATCATTTACAACATTGATAGATAAACCGGATAGGAAGAGAGCTATTGAGCAGCATACTCCCTGCTCAACTCCGCTGTGATAAATAACCAAAATTCACCTTTTTACGTGAGATACGCAATTAATAGTGTCGCTATAGCGCACATCGCTTCACTCCTAACATCATCATTACTGAAAACCTTGATCATGTACACACAAGAACGTCTCGCCTTACCCTCACACACTCACATACTTCAACTAACTCCTCGCCCCATTAGACCTTCCCATTAATCCTTATATTGCTCCTCCTGTGTTTGCAAATCCAAAACGTCTAAATTTCACAATACTTCTTCCTCACTATTTCATTCAACATTCATGTCTTCTCATGTTAACTACGTCTGATCTCAACATTCCTCTTTCATCCATACTTCCTCTCAAATACTCGACCTCTGTCTTTCACCAATCACTCAGTGCACTCGACGCACTCTTTATATCGTACCAAATAAATTCTCTTATTTCACTATTCTTCCACCCTTATATATTAAAGGTATACTTTAATTACTACTATCTCCTCAATATCTACCTCTAGAAACTATATTATCACCTCTCCATTAAAACTGACTTATATATTACAAACTTCTTATAAATTATATATTCCATCATAATTAACCATCTCTATCTACTACGTTCTTTGATTCATTTCACTAATAATTCAATTACTATATATTATATTACACCTGCTAATTTCACATCTCTATTTAAACTATATTTCTCAACTATATCCAGTTACCTCTCCTAGCTAATGAACCTCATCACCAAAAATAATATATATTTCATTTTCTGTGGTCTAACCATTTGAGCAACACTCACACACATTTCACTCGCAAATCCCGCGTTGAATGTGTAACTGGGAGATATACAGAGTTCGAAAAATCTTTCACAATTATACCCCATCCGCGATTCCGGCGGCCACCCTTCGAGCGAGTGCACAATAAGTCAGCTTTCTAAACCACATACATCCACTGCTCGTGCCGCTTCATATTATTATCAGACAATCTCACATACCGCCTTCACTTCTATACCTGCTCTAAACTCTGCCGGGCGATCTTGTCATTCACAAGAAGAGTTTCTTAAACATACCTACTTACTTAGTTCACACTACCCACTTACTTCACTTCCTTCACAACCTTTCCAAAACGTTACTATATATTAACTCTATCACATATCGTCAATCTGTATAATCACCAGAAATTTAAGAGACATATATACCTTTCATATACGCACAGCACATTTTTTTAAGTTTTAAATACATTAATTTACAGCAATCTAATCTATTCAAACTACTATAATTTGTTTGTTTTGTAACATATTTATATACAGTCACAGACATTAATTTAAAAATATATAATTTAAGACATACCTAATAGCTATTATATACTTCTCAAATCTCACATAAACACACACTAAAACAGAATTAATAAACATTCTCTACAATGTTACACTACTATTTAACACATCCATATAATCTACTCTCTGTCAAACATCTTCCACGCAAACTAAGACAATTGCTTCTTCATTGCTCCCAGATTGATTCAGCTGAGCTTGTTATCACATTCAACTGATTTACTTGCGACCTGCTCAATTATTACTTATCCATATTACCTGTCCTCTCTAATTTTCTAATCATAATACTTTCACTCTCATCTGTCCGTCCTAATCATCTACACCTCCATCCAAGCCCCCACTAAACTTAATTTTACATAGTATAACATAATGATCCGATAAATATATCCCATAATTAATCTAATTAATATATAATATATTAATTATATTATTATAAATTATTATTGGAAATCTGAGTAGAGTACAATAACATATATATGCGATGATTTATGTGTTTATGTGTAGCGAATTCTAAGAGAGTTTGAGTAGAGTATGATTGTTAGATGGTTGGCTAAGTAGTGTATGAGATATAAATAATATTGAGTGGTTGAAAGTAAATTAGATTATAAGAGTAAGGTATTGTAAGATAGATAGGACTCAATCCTATCACTCTCAAATGAATATAATGTCATAAATTAGTTTAGTATGTGAGTAAGCAACTGTGAACAAGATCTGTTATGTATAATTAAATATATTTAGATGTAAAATAATGTTATGTGATAAAAGGAACGAATGATTGAGCATGAATTTCGATATGAAAGTTGTGAATGTTAGGAATGTTGAAGCTGGTGCTCAAATTTAAATTCCTTTTTAATGTAAGGCGACTTAATCTTTTAGTGCGCTAGTTTATTTTTACAATTTATTTTAAAATATGAGATAGGTGACTCAGTATTAATATATATATATTAAGTATGAGTAGTAAACATATGTATCGAATAAGAGGATAGATCGAAGTATAGACAAAGTCAGTATAAATGGACAATGTCTTATAGGCGTATAATATATAGTATATATATAATAACGTGATGGTATTATTGTATATATATATATATATTTTATATATATATATATGTAAGAATAATATTAAAAATGTACTAGAGGTACCACTAGTAGTTGAGGTTATGTTAATGAAAGATGTAATTAAATAATATAGAGAATAAACTGATAGAGCATACATATGAGTATAATGCTATATTGGTCATATGTAATAAGTATATGTAGTAATATATATATGTATCGTAATATGTGATTAAGCAGATGTATATAGGTATATGAGTTGATAGCTTTGGACGACTATGCTGTATAAGAGACTCGAAAGAAAATGGATGAGTCAGTAAAAAAGCTATAGTGAAGGAGAAAAATGTGATGTAGCTAGAGCGTATATAAGTAGAAGTAGTACTTAAACATAATGATATTATATTATTATATTTTTATTTTACTAGTATGGCATAGTATAGTACAGAGATAGTAATTAATTTCGTGTTTCACAGTTAGCCATCAAAAAATTACTAGATGCGAATCACTCCATTAGGAACAGTCACTATATAAGTCCTTTGAAATACCCTAGTATAATGAGTATAATTCTATAGATAATAGTGACGAGTATCATCACTATTATGTTAGGATATATATAAAGGGTAATGATAAGGCTGTATAGGACTTATACTGGCATATATACTGAGTCATGATTTTTCTACTATCATTATCTTATTATCCTGTAGTATTAAGCCAACATCCCTCATCTGGGATAGAAAGAAAAGATGATGATGATTAAAAAGATGTGGAGTTTGCTTTCTGAAGTGTTTTGTGTATTAGTATTATTAACATTTGATTCAAGTGATAAATAAGAAATTATTTGGTGATTAAATTTAGATAATGATAAAAAATAAGTATTATGAAAATAATAGTTAGTAGTATATTTTACCTATGTGTTTGTTATTATAAAATTGTCAATTCAATAATTCTCTGAAATAAAAAATTGTATTCAATAATTTCTGATTATACTAACAAAATTGTAATAGTATTATTACTTTTAATCAGAGCGTTATACTGCTTTATATCTAAGTGAATAAATATAGCTAGTAACTATAGAATACTATGAACAAATTGTATAAAATAGGAGATGGCAGCAGATGGGAAAGCCCTATTTTAAATGTAAAACATATGTATTTATCTATATTTTGGGACTTTTATAGTATATAATTATATATTAAATAATATTATATATAATAAATATTATAATATTATATTATTAATATATATAGTATATATATATATATATTATATAATATATAATATATATATAATAATATATTTATATATAAATAATTATATATATTATATATATATATTATATACTACGTATATTATATATTATTTATATATATATATATATCATAGATAATATATATATATATATAATATATATATATGTATATATAATATATTTAAATATTAATATATTTTAATATATTTATATATATATAATATATAATATATATATAATATATATATAATATAATAATTAATATATATATATATTAGATCAGTCACACTCACTCAATATGTAAAAGTATTTTGTATTAACTACTTAGTATATATTTTATTTATTATAAATAGTAAGTGTTATAAAGGGAACATTTTATTAGGTATACCTATAAGCGAAAAAGATAAAAAACTAATTAAAGTATGGTAAAATTTAAAATAAAATAAGTTTTAAAATTACTAAAAGTTATTAATGCTCTATTTTTATGTCCAGAATTGAAGCAAGAAGATTGAAAAGTGCTTAGAGAGCAATAGATGGTCTCAAATTAGTTACGCGACCCACGGGTATATAGGACCAGAGTAATACTTTAGTAGTGGTACTACCAAAGATATGATAGCCTCTACTCTAATCAACTAATGCGAGTGTATGATCTTATAGTATATTCAACGTTGAAGTGAATATAATGATATATATAATAGATATATATTATATAAATATATATATAATATATTATATAATATATATATATATTATTATATATAAATATATATTATATTATTAAATACTATATATATATAATATATATATTATATATATATATATATATATATATATTAAATATATATATAATAAATATTATATGTAATCTCACGGGCAAATTTTTATTAAGTGTCAATCTATCACTCGTAAATTAATAATATTAAACTACATACATTCGTATATGGAAATTAAGTAGTCACTAGTATTTTATTTTATTTGTTCAACCTTAACTCTGGAAAATATTTTGCAACAGGTATATTAAATGATAAAACCGGTATATGTAACGACTCAAGTGTTAGTGTAGGATTTATATATGCAAAATAAAAGATAAAACAAAAAATAAGGATATGATGATTTGTAATTACAAATCAATAATAAAAAATATTCTACAAATTACAATGTTAAATGCAGCATAAAGGTTTCTATTATATAGGTTTAATACCCTATCTTGCGCCCTCCAACTCCTCCTAAGTCTATATTCTCGGCTATATTATTGTATGATAAAATGGATCTGGAGTAATGTACCCTGCGGGTGAATTACATATAATAGATAGAACGGTTTGCTTTGGCAAGGGCTTCCCATGCTGAATAATCAAAGGATGAGCAATGCATGTTTCACTTCCCTAGTACAATACATCACGATACATTTCAAAAGTTAGACACACAATACACACAATCATCCTAAATCTAATATTCATATATCGATGATATTCATTAGCAATCTCTATGTATGGCTTTCACTTCGCAGAAATACAAAGCTTCCTATTAATGTCTTATGATTTAACCAACATCTACACTTCGCTGGTGTGGGTCAAGTTGCGATTTATTCTCTCGAGTAGGAGACGGACGCATGAGATGCAGGGTAGAGAGAGGCACATGATTGCACGGATTCATGGGAAGTAACAAAAATGGACGCAATGAAGAGACGCGAAGAAGGCACTGATAAACTCGTTTGAGAGGATGTGCTTTCGACAACCTTTAGCCAGTGAAGAGCGAGTTATCCTCTGGCACACGATGACTGCAATGCCGTGAACGAGCAACCCAACAAGATGCCGTGGCCAACACGACACAGAGTCACCTGCCATTAATGATCCTTTGGGAGATATGCAAGGGCAGAAAAAGTTGGAGACGATCGAAACGGACTTGCAGGTCTTGCCAAATCACACTTGAGATCCATGAGATGAGATCCAGTGATGAAGGTTGAAGCGTCGAACGTCAAGCTAGAGGATGTTAACTATACAGAATCGGCATACCGAGGGAGAAAAGAGAGAGCACGCAACCACACGAGGCCCGCAGTGATGTAGAGAGAGGAGAGACCGAGACAGACGACTGACGTACGCCACCAGGCGTGTCGGCTGGTCACTCGTACGCGCGGAAATGGGGCACATAGCGGAGGACACGAGAGACCTATGGGAGTAGTGCGTGTGAACCGTTGTGTGGGAAACGAGAGGCAGCGAACGATGCAGAAGACGGAAGAGAGAGAATGATCAGGATACGCACACCAGAAGAATGCTCGACTCTCACAGGCGACTAGGGCACACAACTCGCGACACAAAACTCGACTTAACACTCCACTCACTGTTTCGCTGGTAGAGAGGAACCAGTCTTCACTAGCGGAAACCGCTCATAAGGATGTATCGGTAGATGATGACCGTTTTACTCTTATCTTAAATATCCAATTTGAAATTCTAGAGGGCGAAAGCCACTGCACTTGAGTTAGGAAGCAGATGTGTCTAGTGCTCTCATCTTAGAGTAGGATGTATAACTGTCCTATAGTTAACGCGCTCAGAACAATGTGCTCGGCCATTTGAATTAGGGACACAAGATCAGGCGAATGTATCTCAATTATCGTAATTTCAAAACAAGAATCACGCAATGTCATGTAGCATGCGGGATACAAGTGAGGAGTGGCGTGGCCATGCCGCTGAAACGACTCGATCGACCAAACCCTAGCAGAGGCCAAAAAATAGGTTTATCTATCTTAAAAATCAGTCCTTTGTTGTCTCTCAGTCAGATCGGACGTTATGATCCTGGTCAATACATAGAGCACAAGTGTACTTTCCAAAAATTAGTGTGGAGTAAATTATATCTTTGTATTGATCACATTTGAAGAAATCGTAAGGATAAAGTAATAAAATACCAACTAATAAGATAGTGAGAATATGTAATATATGTCATTTTAATATAATTATATGGTTATAATTTAAGAAAAATATTTAGAATAATACTTACTTAAGATTATTAATTTAAGATATTTCCGATGTAATCACAAATAATAATATTATAGTGAACAATAGGTATTATTTAATAAGTAAAATAGTAAATATATCGTCACATATATTCACAGTGTTATAAACTGGCGAAAGTATGTGCAGCTGTCTATGTTTATACGTCGATCAAAACAAATTGAAGAATTATCACTGAGCTGCCTAAGATATGTCAATGATGTATCTCTCTCAAAAGACTGCTTATTATCTATTACTATTCTATGTTGAGAAGAAAAAATATCTCAAGTATAAAGCAAAATAGAAAAATCGCAGATTATCTTACTCAGCTAATATATATTATAAATATATATAGATAAGTTATAAATTAAATTATAATCTAAGGAATATAATAGTATATAATTTTATAATATATTATATATAATTAGTTATATTATATATTATATTATTATTATATATTATATATATATTATAATTAATATATATATATTATATTATATTATATTATTATATATATATTATATTATATTATAATATTATTATTTAATATTATATTAATAATATATATATTATATTATATATTATATCATATATATACAAGATATATATATAGTAAATAATATATTAATTATATATATATATATATATATATAACGCCTTCATGTACGCAAAGGCGTAGTCGCCTATACTCTTCATACGAGAGTACGCTCAGTAATAGTATCAAATCCTCGCGTATAAGCAGTGATATATTTATACCGTGATGGCAATAAGAATTTATAAATATTAGTTGAACATGTGTATAGTATAGCTAGCTTAGTATTGCATAATATCAAGCCTTAATAAAGTTCGAATTCCTGTGTTCACCGTTACCCTCATTATATTAGTGAAAGAGCACTCAGTTAATAAAGTTAGGATTATATATTAATTAATATATATATATTACATATATATAAATTAATATATATATATATATATATATTAATGAATAATATAATATATAGTAATATAAATAGATATTAAATATAGATATATATAGTAATATAATATATATATATATATATATTATATATATATATATTATTATATATATATAAAACTTAGCCTTTAACTATGCACGTTTAATCCCTACTGTTCTCAGAGTTATGAGCCTAATCACATTGTGAACTGTCAAAAAAAAATCGAACTTAAGCTGGCTATCACCAAAACATATTCGGTCTAACCACTTTCGCTCACGAGTTTTATAATTAGCTTATTCCCATTGAAGTATTAAAACCTGCAAGACTGTAATGCTTAAGGATAAACCGCGTGACCTCTTTATCATTGAGATAGTCGGCAGTCCAACCTCTTATCACTACTATACTGAGAGTGCATATTCTATATATATTATATTATAATAATATATTATAGATAATAATCATATATATTTAATATATATAATAAATATAATATAATATATTATATATATAGATATAAATTATTAATATATTATAATAAAATATATTATATATTATATATTATATATATATATATTATATATATATATTAATATATATATATATGGATTGTAATTATATTCTCGATTAGGAGTTTAATATGTAGTAGATGTATATATTATATGTGTGAGTGATGTGTATTTAGGAAATCTGATTACGTGAAGGCCTAAATGAGTAAAAAGTGGATTTTGATAGTTCATAATAATCGAATGATTTCGTGAAGGAGAAAATGTTAGTATGGGTAAGAGGCTCAGAGAATAAAGTGCTATAATAGTAACGTGAATGGCGGTTTTAGTGAGGGTTATGAGTTTCTGCCTCCTGGCCAGGGTATATAATGAACCGCAGACACTTTGATGTAATGCATAGTAGAGGGGCTCAGTACTCGCTATATATATAGGTTATCACCTGAAGCTTCTTATAGGGGGATATATATAGACTGCGATACGTAATGATGCCACTAATAAGGATATTAATGTTTAGAGGTATGTATAGTATGATACGTAAAGTCAATATAGTATAAGGTTATGGTCTAGGCTTAGCTCGATCTTATAATATATTTCTCTACCACTGCTCCATATCGATTAGTGCATTTCAGTACACCTGACTCCACCCTAGTCGGGTGAATGAAAGATAAAAGTGGAACATAATTAAATGATATATTATATATATATTATAATATATATTATATAATGATAATATATATATAGATATATATAATATATAGATAATATAATCAATAATAAATATTTATATATATATATGATAATATATTTATATAGTATATATATACTATATTATATATATACGAATTGCTTCCCCATGACGCTAAGCCACCGCACGCCATGATATATAAATAATATAGTATATATATATAATATATATATATTAATTATCTATTATAAATATATATATTATTATATATAATAATTATATATATAGATTATAATTATATATATATATATATTATATATATAAATTAATATATAAGTATATTATTACTAATGATTAAGGAATATAGATATACTATGAATAGGTAGTAGAAGATTTAAAGTATTAATTTTTACCATAGAATAAATTATAAAATGACCTTGTCATAGCATTTAAAAGTAAAGGTGAACTAATAGTAGATATTTATTTCGTATAATAAAGACACATACAATAATATACATACCCAACACTATACACACTAATAACAACACACACACACCAAATCACCATAAATATAATAAAATATATAAATATATAGATATATATAATTAATATTATATATTATTCTTCCTAGCGTATTTAACTAACTGTAGGTGAAAGATCAACATAAATAAATCTTATAAAAAGAAAAAGTAAAGAAAAAGGAAAAGAGAAAAGGAAAGACAAATAAAGCACAAGCATCATAAAGAGAGATAATAGAGGTTGAACTAGATTAGTTCATATATTATAGCATATTTATTTATTTTATTCATCAATATCAAATTCATTTTTTTAATTATAAAGTGTCATTTTTATCTTGTAATAGTTAGAAGAAGTGATTAGATCACACATTGTGATATAAATAAACTGATTGACTAACTAACATAAATAATTATCCACAAATGGAGAAACCTTATCCAAATGCAAGCTTAATGGCAGCTTTAAGTGAGTTATATGTTTTCTTATTTATAAATAAAATATTTAAAATTGAATAAAAAACATTCTTATGTTTAATATTATCAATGGTATTCTCTTATAGCTAATTTATATATATAATAAGTATAAAGTCAAATAATAAATTATCATGAACATTATTATTATATTATAAATAAAAATCACATTTACTTATCAATTTATTTCACGAGCACACGTGTATGATCAGAACTATTATTTGCCCTTATAACTAGTGGATAGAAAAATATTTTTGTATCCCTATCATAAGTGGAAACTACTTTACAGGTAAACCTCTCATCGTGATACAAAATAGAATAAAATCTCTACTAATGCACTTACGTGAGAATATGAGTATCACTTTGAGATGTGGGAATCAAACATATTTTTCTAACTTATATGAATCTCATTATATATACCTACTTTATATGCTATATATATGATATAGTGTTCACTAACTATACATATTATCAAACTTAGTAGCAAATACATAATTAACATACGTTTATGAATATAGGACACCCTAGTTGCTATATCAAGACTTAGCTCCATTCACATCCATCACTATACTTGTTATACTATACCATTTAATATATCAAAACTTATTCCTTCTATCAACTCTGCTATTAATATGCATACCTAGTTCACCTATATTATTCATACAACAAAAAATCTTAAATATATTTTAAAACTACAGAATCAATGGCAACTCAGAGTTGCTTAACCATCACTCAATATATTCATATCCTCTTCATCTTCCACACTGTATTAGGCCTCTAAGACTCCGAGCGTGCACAACCAATAATCGTTCTCCGTGAAACATACACTCGTAAAGGAATATAAACTCTCTCAAGACACCGTTCCTCGTGTGAGCAGATATACACCAAAAAGCATCGAGATAGACCAAATCCAATCCCAAAACGCTCTATCTCACCGCTATCTGTCTATCAATAAAATTATATAAATTAAAAAGCAACTCAGATCGCGAACAAGAGTGATACTAAGCAACTCATTAAGTAGACTTTTCTACTAATAAACTCGACGGCTGAATCCTCAACTATTGATAAATCGTAAAATAATGTAGGTTATCATCCCCCGGCTCAGTGGGCCACAAACCATACCCCTATTACATACACCCCGTCACCATCGTTCACAAAACTCCACCAATCACCAATCTTCTCGCCTCTGCCAAACTTCACATTTCTTCTTCCGTGTAGAAAACATTCCTTATCTGAATCAATCACTATTTTCTTCATAGTCTCCCATAGCTCGATATCATTTTCCCAACCCATTATCTCACATCAGTTTCTAATCGAGTTTAACCAGATACGTAACTATACCTTGATACATGACATAAACATCTTCAACTACTTTCATTTATATCTTCGTGTGAGTTTACTCTCACCTTTCTTAACACCACAACTCTATCATATAAGTTACTCCTCATTTTTTACTGTATATCTTATATATCTCCTTCTACTCCTATGACTCCGCTCCCATGCACTTATTCCACTCTAATATAAATATGACTTTATTAGTATATCTTATAGCGTCTTTATGAACACAAGACCTATTTATAGTCTCACCACGATACAGTTAGATAAGCTATAATTATTCATAAATTTGTGCTACAAAATACAAACGTGAGCAAGTAATCATTGTACCAAACCCTTTGCTGTACTCCTAAGTATACAGCTACTAAAATTTACATTCACCAATGCGAATTAAATATGCATCCATGGCCATTATAATCCAGCCAATAATATTTGCACAACTTATACTCATATCTACAATTCTGACATTAATATCGTTCCCTAATCATATAACTCACATAAGACGTGCACTCTCACTTAATAAAATTTTTGGTGCATGTACATAGACTTCTCCAATGGAACAACTAAAGTTATGTCTCAACCATATAATATTATATACTAAATCATAATAATATAACAGAAGATGACGTCACATCACTATACTATAAAAAATACTTATATCTTTACATTTACTATATTTAATTATAACTGAATATATCTATTACTAAATCACCTCATCCTAATTGTTAACATAACATCCATAGTCCAAAAATTCTCAATCTTTCCTCAAAATTCTATCATATATCAATATATAACTCTCTATATTCAGATCGCCACATCAAATAAAATCCATATAACTAATCACTAGACTATAAATAATTATTTAATTAATGAGGGATGAGATAGATTTAATACCCTCACTCATCATCCACAGTACATATTGCGTGATACAGTCGATATAATACCTACATCACTCACTACCATCTAATATTATTCTGTATACATATAAATCAACCTCCAATCTATTATTATATTATTAGTCTACAAAGATAATAGACACCACACTTCCTTTACACATAACACACCCCCTTCCATTCTACACTTCCTGTTATTGGCAACACACCAAAAGCTGCAAATCAACAGCATTATATTGACATACCAATTAATTATTCTTATAATCAACACTCAATAATAATCGTCAACTAAATATTACTTCACATAATCAACATACTATTATTGACATTATCATATTAGATAAATGGAATAATCACTATCCACCAACACCATATTATCACTAACACCTCCCATAGAGCTTCCCTATTAACATTATCATACGCCTGTTTAGATATGCGATATCGCATAAAACCTAAATACATTTATTCTTCTCTTTCATTTTCATCAATCATTTGTTTCAAATTATGTAAAAAGAAGGTGTGTTTGTGATGCGCCAGCGATCGAGGTCGCGGTGCGAGAAATGCCACAACCTAAGGAAGGAGACGAGTCACTGGTTGCTCATCCTACCTGATGCAAGAGTTTACGAAGTCAGCTCGTAATCGACTCTTTGTAAGTTCGACCTAACTTTCTAATTACAAGACAAATCAATCCTTTCCTATAGTACAATAGCACTCTAAATAAACTGATATTCCACTACTATAATGTCGTACATGGTTCCATATTCTCCCTTATCTTTATATAAGGGGTACTATCACTGCTCTCCTCCAATCCTCGGAAACTTATATAATCTCACGTCAGATTAAACCTTTAGTGGTACTAACAACTCCAGAGAGTCTCAAGCGAATTCGAGCATCTCGCCTCCCTTGATTATCGAGTTAGTAAAAGTTAAATGTATATATTGATTATGTTATTATATATAGTTATGAGAATAGAAGGAGATGTTGAAATATGAGTATTGTGAGATGTTAAAGTACTAAGTGATGGAGTGGTTATATTTATAGGAATTTTGGATTATCGATGAGTATATCTATTAATGTTATTGATTACTAGTAAAATATAAGTTAGTGTTGTATAGGTAGGCTTTTAGGTATTGAGAGGGAGAGGTGAATACGAAAAGGAAGTTTCAGTATAATATAGGTAAAATTATAAGTGAAGTTGAAGGAAGTTAATATAGTGTAAGCAAGTATATAGAGAATTAAGGGATAAGTTATATGTAAGTAATGAGACTAGAGCTTGCTAAAAGTTAAATCAGTGATAATATATATATATATAATATATAATATGAAAATCGTATTATATGAAGGGTAAGGGTATATATACTTATTATTGAACAGAAATTAGTATTTAGTATGCATAAATGTGAGTATTGGAATTTAGGAGTGACTGTGTGCAGAATCTCGAAGAAGAGAGTTAGTTAGGATTGTGTAGAGAATTGTGGCCAGTGCAACAGGATGGTAAGAAAAGGAGGGTTTGAAATAACATAGATAGAGTAAGGTTATGGTTTGAGTGAGGAAAAAGTCCTCAGTGTGAAGTTATGTTAGATGGGTGGCAGCTGGAACAAGTGTCTGAGTTTAAATAATTTAGGTATGTGTGATTAGAAGTGTGATGTGGACACTCAAGGAGATGATGAGTAGAATTAGTATAAGTAGATATATAGTCAATGGCAGAAGATATGGTGGAGGATAAACACAATTGAGTAATTCAAGATGGCGTGAATGTAGAGAGGTTATAAAGTCGGTGGGAGATAGCACACATAGCACATCTACATGAGGTATGTTAGCCTGTGTTATTGTGTATTGTGAGATATAGTGTGAACTCTATAGATATCGCGAAAATAAATAATGTATATCTAAGATATTGCAAATTATATGTCTAAACGAGATGCTGAATTATTAATGAACGAATCGTAAGAAGAGACAGTGACTTAAGTCGATGTAGAGAGAAAAGAATTGATTTATATAAGCGAGTAGAGAATAACCATAAGATAGGAATGGAATTTGTGAGTGAAACACACGGTAAAGTATGTGGAATTAAATAATGATGTAGAGATGTTTGTCATGTGATAGAAGAGGAATGTAAACTAGATAGTTACAAGGAATATGTGAGTGAAACGAGGCTATTCTTGTAAATTGCGGTGAGTGTGTTGAGACACACCACGGGTCTCTAGAGGAGAAATCGGAAGAGGAAAGTAGCGAATTGAGCGGAATAAATCTCGGAATTCTCTGAAGTAGGAAGGAGAGATTAAATGCGAAAGTTTACAGTGCGAAGGAATAAATAGGGTGGCGTGAATAGCTTTGAGAGTATGTGGCTTAATTCTGATGGAGAGAGTCATGTGTAGGCCCAACCTGGGCCATGGATAACCCTGTTACATTGACGATTACCATAGTGAGGGTCCGATGTGAGGGGAGTGTGAAAGAACACTTCGAAAATGGCTTGCCCAGCAACGCCTAAGCGAGATGTAGTTTTCTGTCGATGTTGAACGAACTAATTAATGTACAGAGAGGTCAAATGATGAGGTAGGCGGGGCTTTCCTTTTCGACATTTTGTCAGGTATTCTTCTACTGCCTTTTCTTTTTCCGATGTTGTGGTAGTCAGCAACTTACTCCCAATGCGGCTGAGAAATAAAGTAGAAATGAAAGAGAAGATATAATATATATATACTATATATATATAATATAATATATATATATATATATATATATAATATATATATATATATATATATTATATATATATATATATATATATTATATATTATATAATTATATGATAATATTGTGTATAGTATGCCGAAGAGGAAAGGAAATCAATTTAAGGATGAAATATATTTAGATCAGTTCAGAGTGAGCATTGAAATATAAAGTCCATTAGATTTATGGAGTATACTTGAAAAATAAGTAATGATTAAATGTAAAGTACACGCTTAGGAAAAATTCTGACAAGTTAACCTTTCATGAAGAGTTTTATGTAATCATATTAATATAGCAATGTGATAAAAGAAGCTCAAAGAAATAAAATCATTGCCTGGAAAAGTGATAAATTGTTGTAGGCTGTATAAATTTTATGATAAGGAGCAATTGTTGGGAGAAGACGGTGAGTAGATTCATGTACTGAGGGATTCTTAGAATTGATGAATGATTAGACTAAAATTATCTAAGATGATAGGTTCTAATACTAAATGGAGAATACTGGTGAACTAGTTTAGAATAGAGTTTAATAATGTGGTATAGAAGTCATCAAAAAAGAATATATTATTTTACTAAGACTAGAATCTAGTATTAAATATGCCATAAAATAACATCGATATTAAAAGGTTACAAACAGACTGATGTATACCAACACTCCTATAGCGACAATTCACTTTTTGGGCCAGTTGTTCTTATTTGCTGTTTATGTTTTTATTTCATCGTAAACTTATGATAATGTAGTATTTATATAGAATGTAGAACAATATTAAATGACTTAAAGAGTCTTAGAGAATATATTTTATCAATTCACAGAGAAAAGATTTGAAGGACGGCAGAACTTTTATACAGAGGTACCTAAAGAAAAGAAAGGAAGAAACATACATACTTCTTGATCATCTCACGCTTTCCCCAAGATTTGTGGGAAGGGTTAAGGGTGCGCGCATGCACCGGAAAACATAAAGTAATTGATAAGAGCGTGAGTATAAGATTAATACGCAAGTTGAGAAGAAAATCCGAGCGCGTTAACTCAATCCCTTTGTACCCTTAAGTGAGAACTCGTCTCAATCAGAAAATCTCATTAATGTGAGGGTGTTCACTACCGCTGGAGCAATGTCCCTACAGACCATACCCCCCCTGCAGCAGAGAGAGCCCACCCACGTTCATTTCTATTGTGCACTTTCTGCTCGCCCCTGCCAAACTTCCATTCCTCTCCTTCAGGCATTCCTTACTGACTTATTCACTTTTTCACTGGTCCAGCTGGTCGGTTCCCAACACACACTCCCCACTATACATCTGCCTAACCAACCCCGACTATCCATCCATCCTTTCCTATGGTAATAAGTAACCCTTGAAGACAAACTCGATCTTTCAAGAATCTCTTTATTCTTCAATAAGTCCTTCTTCACACCACACAACTCTCTAATTTCGGCTCATTTCTTCATTTTATCAATCTTCTCACACCTAACACGCCGACAGTAAGATTAGTCCACGTCTGATATATGTTCCTTAGATCGGATACCGTTAATATCTCGAGGATCATTAGTTTCTAACGGAACAAATATAACAACACATAAATGAGACAAACATACCCTCATAGGCAAAAACATTAGCGCACTCAAGACTAGCCCGGGAAATATATTACAGTCTATTCCAATAGATTGAGAGTGTACCAGGCCACCTTCCTATCATCACAAATTTCTTACTGCACTCTGCATCGATTCGTTCCCTTTTCATCCAGCATATATCCTAAAGTATTTTAACTCAGACACTTGTTTCAAGTTGTCACATTTCGGATAGCTTCAAACCCGCGACGCCCCTCACTCGCTTACCATAACCCTACTTCTTAATATACATTTTTCTTTCAAAACCCTCTTTTCACAAAACCCTGCCAAACCCCTCTACCAATCCTTCTCAATATCGCTCTCAGATTCGCCATCACGAAAGTTGTAGGCAAATCATCGCGCAGGTATTATAAGCACCTCTCGTCTCAGCTCTCACTATCATGGTTTCCTAACACTATCCACACACGATAGCTGACCGCCGCTACTCCTCGAGATTATTTCATACACTATCCATGACTGTGATATACAAATTGGAGGATAACCAGAAAACATGACTATGGTATATGTCCAGATGCGTAACTATACTGGGCGTGATGCACAGTTTTAAGAAACGCTATATGTCACTTTTAATCATTTCATGAGGAGCTACTTGATCACTGGACCAATAATCGTGCTTACCATTGACATTCAGAAATCAAAACATACTGTTTGATATGGTCCACTCATATGAAGCCTATGCAAACCAACACCATATATCTACGAAATACCTGCGAGAATGCACAGAGATAATTTCCCCTATTTACCTATCAATACGTGTCTCAAGGGTTGCAATGGCATATTTTAAACAAAAACAGCCTAAATACAGTTATCTGTTCTTCTCAGTTTTCCCAACACGCATTCCTCTACCATTTCTAAAAAAAAAAAAAAAAATATAGATAAAGAAAAAATGTATAAACTTGTTCTTCCTCAATCAGTCCCTCAGTCACTCGGCTCATATTCTATCAGAGCAAATACCAGCAGGTATTAGTGATATAATTAATCTCCCTTACAAGATCTCAATAAGATATTCCCCTATTAAGGTTCCTACATTACCCTGGTGGTATCCACGCGTTCCTCGATATGGAATCAAGAAGTATTAGTAAAAGGACGATACGTGAAAGCGGTATTAATACTGCTCTCTCCCAATCCCTCGAACAGTAACCGCATAAACGGCTGTTACTCAAACTTCCAAATTCTTATCAATCACCATCTTGGCCTCCAATTCTGATCATTTCGTAAGTAATTCCATCTGTATGCCGTGCTGGACTTTACCATTCTTCAAGTTTTTCTCACTCGTACCCATTACCTTGCCTCCTTACTAATTTTTTCTCATCCTCATAATACCTGATCCTTCTACACCTTCAAAGCAAACGGCATCACGATTCAGTCTCGCGTGTAAGATTACTGTCCAATGGATGTCTAATGCGAATTCAATATGTGTCCCTACGCGACAATACTATCCTTGTCAGCGAGTCCATTTACAGTGAGGTTCTACACCGAAGGGTAGCACAATCCCTATTCGTGTTTAATTGTAATATCGCATCCCCTATTGGTTAAATCATATATCAGTTGCTATACTCTTGCGACTCGCGGTTCCTTCGTATTCCAAAAGAGCTTCCTATCCCTTGTGAAAGATCCGCGACAATTATCCCTATCCAGAGCGATTCTTGTTATCGACTCAGTCTATGGATTATCCTCTTAGTGTATGTCTATCTTTAGATCATATAGTGCTGTTAGATATCGTCCTGATGAAGAGAGTAGTTTCGAACTACCTCTTATCTATCTCTGAACTGACCACTCATGCGTTGGCCTAATATTTATTGCTATCTTGCAACCTCACCTTTCTTCTTCTTTTACTTTAATCGCTGCCTCACTCTTTCATATCCGCTTACTTCCACTTTGTGTTAACGACTGTAGCTCTTAATATAGAGCGCTACTTTGTAGAGGTATGTCCAGTGAGTGCACAGAATATATTTGCTGGCATTGCCTATGTAACTACTAAAGCGAGAGACGGGGGTCTTGACACTATGCTAACTGTAAGGTAATGGTACCAATTTTAGTAATTCTCTCTCGAGTTGTTCATAGCGTTGTCAGCTAGTACACTATATCACAGTTGAAGTTATGATTAATGCATATATGTCGTTCATGTGTAGCACATGCATGGCATGCAAGTGTCTGTAATAACCTTATTACTCACTGGGCACTAATAAACTCTTCCTCACTCCTGTAATTCTTCTCACTTCCTTATCACCTCCTCTCCATCAAGCCACCACTAAACTTAGTGTACATAAAACAACAGATATGTATAGTCTCTGGATAATCCACACTATGTAAAACCCCATCGAGCTGATGATTAAAGAGCACGAGATCGACGTAACTTTAACATCTACTCACCAATATCACAAAATCAATATTTAGTAATGTTTGCTCGAGAATGTGCGAAGTGACAGCGATGCCTGACGCCATCTATCCAACACATAAATCTGAGGTCTAGAGAATGTAATTATGAGAGACATATTACGTCTTGTTGTGGAAGATAAGCTGCTATAATGGACTTCAAACATATACCTTCTCTCCTCATACAAAAATTCTGAGTCAGGTTCGCTTACTCATCTCTCTCTGTTAATTTGCTCCTGGACACCTCCTAAATATGGATACCTGGTGAGACTATTCGTATCTACTATCGACATAATAGATTTAGTAGTAATCTAAAGTTACCAAAATCGATTAGGTCACCAGACTCGCAGATGCACCTACTGAAGCTCGTGAGCCACTTCACGGCAGGTCCAAAAAATCATTAAGACATGCTAATCCGCGTAGTATATTAGAATACAGACATTGCACTTCATCAACATCATCCCTACAAGTGAATGAGAAACCTAACAGTTAATGTTCAACAGAGAAGCAACGTCCGATTAGCTCTTTGGATCCTTTTAAACTATGAAAATGGTTATATATATGACACATGTGAGAGAATTAATCATGAAAAGTTATGTTGAGATGGTTAGTACACACAATATAATGGATACATCTACCATACTCAAGTGTGCCACAGGTCGCTGTTATATCGAATAAATCTAAAACTCTATGCTCTCCCCCTTCTCATTCTCCGGTTCTCACACACAGGCGAGCACACATGTTATAGTGGAGTAGTGTGTTGGGAACCGAGCCGGCTGTAGACGAAGAGAAAGTTGGATTGAGTCGCGTGACATTTCACAGCCAAAGTCACCACTCCATCTTCACAGATGTAAACACTTTGTGTGATATGTTGTTTCAGTCACAGCAGCATAATGCCAAAAATGTCTGGCCAGATATAACAATTAAGAGTGCGATCCATCACGCTCTGCATTTATTGTATCTAGAACTGCGTTCTCGAGTTCAGTTAAGGCTCTCTGACTAATTTCAAGAGGCATTGGAGCCTTTGTGGTCCACCACAGTTCACCCTACATGTGAGAAGGCCGAAATAAGATAAGAAGACCTCGCCTCCTGATAGGCAATTGTGAACTTGACATTTTCCTGAACAAGGCACCATATTGTGAGGGGTGTCTCGGTTGTCGGGCCCCCAGACTACCACTGTCCCTTTAGAGCCTTCTGCAACACGGCAAACATACCTGTGGGCAATTCTTTTCCGCCACACATAGGGAGGATTCCACACATTGAATGATTGTCAAGGTAGCTGTTTGGAGTCTTGTTCTGTCATGGAGTATGTATGAACGGTATAGACGAAAAGAAAGCTAGGCGTCAGCCACTAATTTGTGCACATTGGAAATATTGCTACAAGATGGTGAAAGTGACCCTACACACTATGGCGATATGAGATGGGCTTTCTTTCGACGTTGGTCATGTTCTAGTACTTTCATTACTGTTCTCTCGTCTCTTTCACGATTGTGTCCTACGTACATACTAGTGCAACTTATACCCCCATATCTATAACCACCTGATGAGCACTAAGTAGAGCACCTGGCTGAAAAATATCACAAAAACCATAATATTAACCATTAATACACATATAATAAATACTTAATAAAAAATAACAATAATATGCATTATCATATTAATATATTGAACTCCTCATTCAATCATCTGATAAAATATTAGCTATTTGAAACTTCTATTTAGAGTATATATTCGAGCCTCAAACCTACTGAGATAATTTATGAATTGACAGTGAACACAGATGATTTAATCAATCATTATAACATCATATCGATCTACCTATCTTTTATATCTTGTTATATAATCTTTCTATATGTTTTCATTATCTAATACAACATTATAAGAAACGTATATACACTAATAATAATTTATAACTTATATCATATAACTACTCTTTTAATTATTGATTAATACATTCTCAGCTAATAAATATTGATAATAGATCATAACTCTCATCGAAATTTAATCATAACAATCTATTCATATTTCATTATTCATATTATTAACTTTAATTAGAAAGACAATAATATAATATATAATCATAATTATTCTATATAA
Organism: Trachelipus rathkii; assembly: GCA_015478945.1. Taxonomy (NCBI): domain Eukaryota; kingdom Metazoa; phylum Arthropoda; class Malacostraca; order Isopoda; family Trachelipodidae; genus Trachelipus; species Trachelipus rathkii. The sequence goes on along the minus strand of JABUQX010003602.1, from coordinate 23,552 downwards.
TACTAACCTATAACACCATTTGCCAATTAATATAATTATAATACTTATTCTATAATTACTATTAATTACTATACATATATAATATATGATTATAATAATAATAATTAATAATATATAATATAATATAATACAATTAATAGAGTATTGCATATTACATACATAATATTATGTACCATACAGTATATTATTAATATAAATAATAATATCGATACCATTTATAAGTCACCTATATTCACGATACAAGTAATGCTATCAAGTATAATGTAAAATAAATTATAGTTATGATAATGTATGCAACTACATTTTTAGCATAGACCATTATTCAAAATAATTATTTCCATAAGCTATTACATCTAAATGACCTTAGATATAAATAAGTATAACACGTGAACCTAGATTTATTTATATAAAATATATCCATTTTTCAATAATAATTACAAGTAGACCTCCAGTGAATTATTAATTACAGAGAACTCCACATTTTTACAAAAATGAGTTAATCATATTTACATTAATAAAATTCTCCAGTGAACAATAGGAAATGTTGTTCAACTGCGAGCGCGAATTTTAGCTATTAATTATATATAAGGTCAATATAGAACACATACTCTAGAGTTGATGATATATATTGAGAAAAAATAATAGCCGTATGTGAGAAACATAATTATATAATATAAAAATATATAATAATAATTTACTTATTTTTATTTGAATAATCATGTTTATATATAAGGAATTAAATATTTCTAAATACTTGAAATCCTATGTATTATTTATGCTATTATTAATTACTGTGTAGATCTATGTATTATATCCTGGGGATTATTATTATTATGATTATATATATTAATTATTTATGTATATTAATTATTTATTATTTATTATGATTATTTTTATTATTATTATTAATTATTATTGCTATTATTATGATTATTATGATGATTATTATATTATTATTATTATTATTTTGATTTATTTATTTTATTATTTAATTATTAATCTAATATTTTTATTATTATTATGTATTATTATTATGTATATTATATTATTATTTATTATTATTATTAATTATTTATTTATTATATTATATATATTATTATTTATATATATAATTATATTAAATTTATATTTATTATATATTTTTAGATATTTAATTACTTATTATATATTTATTTTATTATTTATAAATTATATTTAATTTAATTATTATAAGAAATATTAAATTTATATAAGCTAAGAAAACATATCTACAACTCATAATAATTTATAATCTAAACTGTTAAGCAAAAATTTTTTAAATCTTATAAAATAAGGATCCAGAATTTTCTTCTAATAAATTGAACTTATTGAATTTTATGTATGATAATAATGATTATTGTTACTTATTGATTCTTAATTTGTATTGATTAGTATTAGAAAAATATAATAGATTATCTTCACTCATGTTTGATGTTAATCAACGTGATTCTTAATCCTCTAAATCATTATATCCCCAATCTGAGTAATAAAAGTCCAGTATTATATACTGATGAATGCAAGTGGCAGTACACTAGCGTAGAGCACAATCTAATCATCTCCTAGCCTAACAACTTTACACAAGTCGAGTATTTTCTTTAAATATACAACTCACACTCCTGTTCTGACTCGCCGTAACATTTCCATATGCGCTAATCCTCCCTAAGAGTTCCTTTTGCATTCCACTCACTAGAGTAACACGTGCCTTGTTCTGATAAACCGCTCTTTACTCTAAAATAACCTGTCGGTTAAAACTCTGTGACCAATGATACTGTCTCCTAACGATCCACGTCGGAATGATGGTGTTAATTTCCTGCTCTTAGCCTTAAACCATATTATTCTTTGATAATGTAAAATGCTCTTCACTCCATACTCTAATTCAAGTAGAGATTTTCCAATCTGCATCTCTATTCCATTTTATCTATTTAACACTATTTATTTATTAAATTTCATATTCATTAATTATCGTATTACTTTATGTCATAACTATAATTTTAAATTTTTTTTCACCTAATAAACTAACTATACCCTATGGTCCGGTCTTGGTTGTGTGTGTGTTGTGCTAACCAATTTAATCTACCCACCATTGCTCTGTATTCTGTTATTTTCTTTATTCATTTCATTTATCTTTCCTAGAATCTTTTATTTCGGGCATTCAATTTGTTTTTCATCATATATTAAATTGAAGATCAAGGAAAACATAAATTTTGTTAGCTAAACTATCCTTATCGATTTATTCCAAAATAATTATATTAATTAATATTTGTTCTTCCGATAAGCCTACTTTAAATATTCTCTCTAATTTCCCTATTTAACATAATATCAATCATTACTCTTTATCACTCCTATAACAAATAAAAAAATCACCACGTGGGAACAAAATAATTATATTTCCTTATGCAACTTTCGTTTTCTTCTGCCAATAGAAGTATATAGTTCTAGTCTATCTTACATACCTAATTATTATAATTTAATATTCCCTATATTAATACTAATTAATAAACATACAATGCCCTTAAAAGCAGCACTCGTTAATTCACATACAAAACTGTCTTTTTTAATTTACAAATTCCTTTACATTTTGTTCTCTTGGAGGCTTTAAATGCAATACACTATATTGAAATATATTGTAGCTAATATGTCCTTTACCAGCTCTACTCAATATATTTACCTGAATTTTTTTTATAATTTTCCTATATAATCTACCATTTCAATCGATCTTCTCCTATTTTTATTAAAACATTTGGCATCTTCTCTAATGTACTTCTTTCTCTTCTTCTAATCCTCTTTTTTCTATATCTAATTTTGTTCAACCCAATCTTTTATCTTCTTCTCCTCATCTTCTTTACTTTCTCATCTTATAAATTCACTGATCTTTGTGTACCTTATTAAATTAATTTATCAGTATAATAAAATATTTTCTATCTTTATCTTATCTGTGTTTCTAGTTTCAAAAATTATTAACTTAATGATTCATTGTTTTTGTTTTTGCAAATTCTTTAGTTAATAATATGATAAACTCTTGCTATATATATAAATACCTTTAAAGTGATATTATACCACCATAATTATTGTGACGATTAACAATATTTATCCATCAATTTTATTAATTTTTGCCAGTTCTCTCCATTTTTTATAACTATTATCTCTTTATATAGTAATAAACAATGTCTACTCATAGTTAAGTCTATGCTACTATATTATAGTTACTCCTTAACATTCTCTTAACTACCTGCTCATATGAGCTAGGTTGTACTTATTCACATGTATATTTGCTTTTACTAAAATAATTCCTTCGGAGTTGTAAAACACGGTAATTAGTATACTACATTCACCCATCTATATTCGTTGCTTAGTAATTATTTTTCCTTAAAACAATGTGACTATGATATGTGAGTAACCGTCCTATCGATCATTATACTGTTTAATTTAAAGCTAAGAGATATGATCCAAATAAACTAATTAGCTAACAATCTTCAGTCATTTCGTCTTCTATAAGTATCTCTTTAAAATTTCTTCCTGATTATAACCTATCATTAATTTTCCCATCGGTATCCTATAAATTACTCCATGGAAGATCTTCAGACAGTGCTATGTTAATTATCCATCCACTAAACATGTGATTAAAATATTATAGTTTTATTCTAATTTTGAAATCCTAACCCATTGATCCATATAAGGAATTTTATGGGTGCTCCAGATATGCTAATCGTTGTTCATCATAATTTTTAATAATCAAACAATTTTACTTTTAGAGTTTTGTTTCTTATTCTCAAAGTGAGTCTCGCACCCAAATATTAGTATGTATCAGGTTTAACTAATCATGACGAACATTCAAATTTCCTTCTTAACTCTCTCAGATCTATATGCGTCAACCTCAGTAAAAGTCATTGCTCAATAAGAAAAAATAGCCCTACCACTAAGGTTTTGAACTATATTTTCTTAAAAAATCTCTTAAACATAAAACATTTGAATATATCACATAAATTTAATTTCTAAGTTCATTATTAAATATTATACTCTTTATACTTCTCATAAAAAATCTTTTAATCTTTAACAACTATATTTTCTATATCTAATTCTCATATTTGACCACATAACTTTCGTGTCCCAAACTGCAATTGAATTGCTAATTCTTTAATCTTTTCTTTACATAATTGACATCTGCAACCAATGTCCTTCACAAATTCCCAAATAGTGAAATACTCTTGTCGTTTATTAATAAAGTACTTAAAGAATGAATTTTGAGTAGTTTACACTTCAGTTTCTAATATTAATCTAAATTCTATCTAAGAACAACCCACTTTCAATATCCATCACTAAACCCAGTCTTTACCCATTGCTATCTTAACCTATCAGTACCTAAAGGAAACATCACGTCATCATAGTAATTCAGTTCTTATTTTAGCCCTCTTATCCTCAATATACAAGGAATATTAATATTCTAATGGAAATTCACTGCTCAAATTTAATAGATAATCTCTTCTATAATATTTATGAATCTGTTTTTTATTGTACCTAATTTCTTACGTGAAATTATAAGTATGACCAATATTCTTTGCGTAATCATATATTAAAAGTTAAGAGTAAAATCGTTGTCATAAATTATTGAAGTATGTACTTAAACTTATAAATATTAAATAAAATGACCTTAAATTATTATATATAAACTTTTGAAATCATAGCCATATTAAAAAGCCTAGAAGTATGTTTTTCTAATTATTTCTAGGAATTATAGTAAGTTGTTGTATTGAACAACGTCTTCAGAAATAAATAACCCCAACACATTATTTGATATTCTAGTAGTAACAGATCTAATATGCCTCATAGCTTATTCTAACTATATATAACACACCCTAATGGACTATTTCAAAGAAATGATACAAAAAGGTCAAGAAGGATGACATATACTATTCTCTTCTTCAGTTTCAGAAAGTGTTATGTTTTGTATTTTTTGTTTATTTTTATTCTGACTATCATTTATACATTAGTGAACTTTGGTGTCTACCTCAATTATATATGCTTAATATTTAAACCAGGAGCGCATTTATCGGACCACTCCACACAAATGTGTTGATTACCTTATCACAAACCACACCTTATACTAAGTGTCCTATAAAGCATGCAAAAAGACTGCTTATTCTATGTCTCTATGAAATAACATATCGCCAATCCCTAAACCAAGACACTATCTACCCTTACAAAACGAAGCACCTCACAATATTTTATGTCTATCATCTAGATAACTCGGGAGGAAAATAGAAAATGTTCCATAGTGAGAATTGACTCTAGGAGTATTATTGTAAGAGTTATTTATGATAATGACAGTAGTGAAATTAAAAAAATAAATAAAATGTAGGATGTCTTTCTATACTATATGATAGTACTATAATATATAGGTTAACTATTGGAAACAAATAAATGTTTGATATAATATAATGTATTATTAGCTTAGTATGTAGGTACCCAAGTAATCTGATATGCTTATATTATATATATATATATGTTAAATATATTTAGTATTATAGTATAAAGAATCTTGATGTGGTGAAAAAGGATAATTAGCTTTTAAAAAAGGGTATTTGAATTGTTTGAGTGTTGTGACTTTCTCCCGCTAAATTTCTAAGTTTTCTTACTTGGTTTTGACATCCACGCCGAAATCCATGCTTGGACATTGGAGGAAGGTATTTCAGACGAAGATGCAATCCAATCAAAGATTCTTCTAGACCGGAACGAAAATGGGGAAATTGAAATTTCTTAAACAAATGAGGTGCCGTATGATTGTAACATGATTAACATGAGGTATCCATTTATGATGTGCCTTTTCTGTAGTTGCATAAGAATGCGTCTCTAATTGTATTTAGCTGTTTAGATCCATGCAAAATATACCTCTTCCGTGTAACCTCAGCTAACTGTTTATCCCAGCTATTTGCGTAGCTGTGAAATGTTTCACTTTGTAGATTCTTGTGTGTATGATGTTGTTATATCTTAGTATGTAGTAGGTCTGTAAATTGCAGTCTCGTCAGTTGATCTCTGCACAGAGCTCATCTCTAATGTCCCTCAAAGTTCTTAGATCTCCTACATATCTTCCGATCCATACTTACAGCTTTTCTTGAGTTCTCTGATCTTCCTCCTCTTTCTCCAAGACCTCGGAGACGGTAGTAAGCTAGCTCTATTCTGGTTTCTCCATTTTAAATTACCTTCCTCAGCTACTTTCTAAAATCCATCTCTACTCCACCATTGTTAAAAATTGCCTCGACTCCAGGCTCAACTCCTTCCTTCTGTAACTCCTGCTACATTTACTTAAGCAATTAATTGCTTTTGGAAATGGAAAAAAAATCTTATTAATTCCTTTATTTCACTGTAAATTACAAAATAAAAAAAATATTTTAGGTACAACATTGTTCCAACGTCCTCTGAGTCTAGCATTTTTCTTTTTTTTTTTCCTGTCTTCTGTTCTCCATCTCTACATCTTGTCTCTTTTAATTTTTTACTTTAGAAAATCATCCATGTGTTGTCGATCTGTATTCTACGCACCAGGACATGCCCATCTCAAATATTCACTTCATATATTAACTACCTTCAGGCTTTTCAAACCATTTCATCACCTCATATTTTCTCCAAAATCCAAAACTTATTAACATTTTTTTTTTTCTTCTTTTCAACAGCTCATCATTTTCTTTCTTTGTCCACGTTCAACTCCCTAAGTCACTGTTTCTGAAATTACTGAGTTTTATAATTCTACCTTATTGGTTCCGCTTATGTTTCTAGATCTCGGTAACCATGCTATGGCTCCACAACATCTTTCACCCGTCAATATCATTGCTTTTATGTCTTCATCTGTATTTTTTTTTCAATAGGACTGCGTCCAAATTCTTGAATCTGCTCAACTCGTCAAATATATCTCCTGCCAAAGTCCTTTCTATTTCACCCATTCATTTGTATATTGTTACCCTTTCTCAAACCTTTCTACTAATTGTCCTTCCATTACCACAACACAAAATATTTATTTTAGGATCATCTTGATCAGCTTTATTACCTACCTCATACAACGAAGTTTTCTTTACCATATCAAATACCTTCTTGAAGTGTAGGGTAAAGGTGTAGAAAGCAGTTTCAAAATTTGGTATGTAATTTCTTTAAAGATTTAGGTAAAAACTGATGAATAAAGTCCTAGCCAAAGGGAAGGATATAGAGATTTTACTTCCATCCCAATGTCAAAAGTGGCAGTGAAAGTAAAATTAAACCACTTAATCACCCTACACACCAAATAATGCATTTTGCGTATAATGGTGGTTACTTAAGCATTTACAAAAGCTACTTACCGGTACCTTTCGCGCCAATTTTCGTGAAGGGAATTGAACTTATAATTATTTATAATGCTAATTTTTCAGAGTTCTACCTCCTTCGCCCAGATTGGGGGTGAGTGTGTGCGCAACAACAGCCGCCCCTGGAAAAGCAATTGTATAGAAGCAGACATGACGTCTAAAGTTCGAAAGTAAATTCCCCACTCCTCACTACCGTCCCCATTACCCTAAGTTGAGAGCTCGTCTTTAGTAATAAAAAAATCTATCCTAGGCTTCCACGAGTACAGCGACGGATCTCTCATCTGTTTGGTATCTCGCTCTTAGAAGTTTCCCATCCCTGAACCCAGCCGTCCGGTTACAACCAATACCCCCCGCACAACCGCCTTCCTTCACCTCTCATTATGCGCTTTCTTCTGCGCTCTGGCACTAGCATTTCTCATTGCCGGACATTCCTCTACCCTGACTCAATACACTTTTTCTTTGGTCTCCGCACGCCCGTCGATTCCTTAGATCATACATCAACTCATTCACAAATACAATCGTCTTTAACGGACACCCTAGACAGAGCGAGACTTATGCTATGTGCATCTTGCAATATGTATGGAAAACCCAATACTTGTACACTCTGTTATTCATCCTGGTCTCCATTCTAAGCCTCTATCTTCAACACACACTCTCCCTAAACATAATTCAATATCCTACCATTTGACATCAAATCCGTTCTAAGCGCCTTTCATGCGACTACCTCCTTACAGAAGATCGTATCGTCTCGCGACGCATACTGACTTCAGAATTGCGCCGTGATGATAGGATCTGATGGTCTGTATATCTCTCACGGACCATAGTGCACTATAATCAGAATTACCCACGGGTAGAGCAACAATGCCGTCATTCCATCTGGTGAGAGAAGCCCCTTCCGTATCATTCAATTGTTACATTGTTAGGTGATGTACATTCATTATCAGTATAAAAGTAGTGTGATATATATGTATTATTATTATTATGTTCAATGTGTATATTATTATATAATGGTATTGTCTTGCATTTTAAAGTTTAGATGTGAATTAGTATATATATTGATTAATTTATTATTTAGATTGATTATTTTATATATATGATTGAGTTTTTGGCAAAGGCGAGAATAGCGGGGGTTGTGAGGGGTGCGGTTGTAGGCCACCTGGGCCAAAGAATGAACCCTAAATTTCGACGGAGATTGCCATAGTAGCTGTACCCCTTTCAACCCTCAAACTATATAGTCTTATCTATTTAATTAGTGGTGGTATACGCTAAATAAAATTAATTAATATTCTAGTACTGCACTAGTATTCTCGTTTAAAAGACGCAATAGTTTTAGATTTCTAATTTCGATTAAAATGGTTAATATATTATATTGGCCATGGTACATTTCCGTAAGATCTCTACCGAGGTATATTATCGGTTTTTTCCGGCCGCTCTTAGTTTGTACGAACTACCTCGTAGGGGGTCAGAGATAATGTGCTCGGTGTGTGAGCGTCTTGACTATACCCTAATGCATTTTGTGACTCTGAGGTATGGTCAGCATGCGCGTTACACTGCTCCCACAGACTTTCCACCTTCCTCTCGTTGGTTGTTTCGCTTCGCGTTCTCTATTGAACTTACTTATGTCGGTCTGTTTCTTTCAATCAGGTGCTCAATGTATCGTGTATGTTGATGGGGCGGACTCTTCTATCTCTTTTCTGATCTCATATAGATGTTCTTTCATGGTTCTGTCAGTATACTCTATATCATCACCTGCACATTAACTCTCATATTTTCACTCTTTTGCCGATGATCGACCTTTATTACTCATTTCAATATATGCTCTCTCTTTCACATCTAGATTGGCCTCTCGTCTTAATCTTTCCGATTTCTATTTCTCGGATCTGGATCGCAATTTATACGGGTGGTCGTGCTGATAACCTTGTTTGAAAATTTCAATTCTTTTAAAAACTCATAACTTTCATACTAAAATCTCCCTCTCTAAACACCTTCTCCAACTTATCTACTCATTATACTCATTTCAACGGTTCTTACTCGTCTCTCTGTCGACAATATAAACATATCCCTTGGCCTAACATAAACAAAAAATAATGTCTGGAAACCTCACATTCACAACGAGTGCTATAAGGCGGCCTTCAAAAGAAAGACCTGGGGAGTATTCTCGTTAGTGACTGCAAGACTTTTACTCTTCTCAGTTACATCATGGCACGTACTAATACAGGAGACCTCATATCCGCCCTTGTATGGAATAGACAGAATACTGACTCTACATATCTAGGAGGAATGGCTTCTAGGTATTACACCGGCTCTCTATTGAGAAAACAGAGAGTCATGAGTTACACAAGGCAAATAGGCATATATAAAAAACTGTCAGTTACGTATTCAGTTCTCCCATTGATCTCCTGTAGAGATTTAGTATGACATATATAGCGGCGCCGCATGTGGTGTTTGTGCGCTCTTACTGCTTTTTTCTTATTAGAATCATCTCCGCAGCTGCAGAATGGTGCTGAAGGCAACGACGAAGAGTTCTATCACTCCGCCGTACCTCCACCTTTGCCGTGTCGCCTCGTAGATTACAGTTGTCCGGTGCTAGTATCTGCTACATAGAGTATTTAGATAGATTGATGCTCTCTCACCTCCAGTCTAGTTCGCTGCGGATGTCCTTACTTTTCCTGTCCACATCTGTTTCTGTGGAATACTACTTCGATCTTCCGTGGTTCGTGACTAACTTTAATTCCCCCCACTCTTCAAAGCCTTGCGTCTGTTTGCTCTGCATTTTGGATCATTATCCTGTCACAATCCAGTCAAGTTAAAATTAAGAGTATGCGTAGATTCGCCTTAGTTGTCTCTCGCAACTTCACTGAGGTCCGTGCACACAACCTACCCTCCCTCCTTTGAGAGTGAGGGGCTCGTGCCAGGCGTGAGTGAGTGGATCGACAACTGCTCAAACAAAACAAAAAAGAAACATATTAAATAGAATACAAAATCTCTAATTACCATAAGAAATAAATGTTATTTATAATCTCGAAGTATGTTAATAACGTCAACGACATTTCGACTTCTATAAATTTTTTATAATAGAAGTATTATGTTTTCAGATAAAAATTCTTCAAGACGACTTGTCTCCTGAGGATATTTCTTTGACTATCAAGTTCAAACAACGGCGGCAACGATGAGATGAGCGAGCTCATGATAAAACATCTGACTTAGTGTAAAAGCCCGTTTCCATTAGTCACTCTTGTAAGATACGCCGCGAATTGAAATAGTTCTCAATGTGTAGGTTGTTAGTTGATTTTATCTGTAAAAATTGGAATATATATATCTGAGATGCAATCACAGCGTTGTTATCATAACGGATATTAAAGAGCGGGCACAATGAGATCAAAGGCAATCTTTTTTTATCTATTTCTCTCTCTCTAATAATTTTTTAATGTTGATAATTTTATGTCAACTCAGTAGTCTATGTTCAAGCTTTATTGTCTATACAATGAGTGCATCGTATATGTAATACTATTGACATTTTGATTATATGCTTTACATAATTTCTGGCTTCATAGTGTTACTCTCCAGATTTTGCATTACCTGTCCAGTCAACTCCAATATATAAGACATAACAGAAAATACAGTTGAGGGCTATCTTTGGAGAGTTCTAAAAACCTCGATTAAAACATTTTTCAGTGTACTGAATATGTCTCTAGCTGATGCTTTAGAAGTGCCACATATCATCTGTAATACTTGAATAGTTAATCAAGTTACAGATTAAGAGGAATTATTCTAAAAATTCCCTTTATAAGATGTGTTAGATGCAGATCTTTGTCTTCATAACTCTCCATGATAATCCGAATAATTAAAAATTAAGAATAATTTCGCAATTTATTTCTTTCTTTTTTTTATCTGTTTCTTTTTATTTTGCCTCTCTCTCTCTTTTTTTCTTTTTTTTTGTTTATTTGCTGTTAAACCGAAGAGATCTAACAAACTTCGTTTGGGTGTGCGCAGAGACCAACATGCCTTGAGCAATAAAAAGTTACGGCAACTCCGTCTCAATAGTCTATGCAAATTCCACACGAGACTATGACACACTCTGAACAAATATTACCTCAGCAAGCACATTTTCATACACTTGACATAGCGGTGATACACGTCCGCAGTCAAGTTTTTAAATTTGCTACCTCCTACATTATCAGTTTCGGACAGCCCAGCAAATATAGTACGTTCGAGTCTTTGTGGGCGCTTGTCTGGGGATTTTACGGCCGGGATAGGCGCATTAAATTAGTTGTGCAGAATTTCCTGTGGTTCCCCCCGTGTGTACTCGTGTCACCTATAGGTGAATAAGCACAGTTGACAAGGTTAGTTTTTTTTCTATTTCTCCTTAAACTCTTAGAGTTTAACAATCTGCAACATAAAATATTTATACCTAAACATATTTTAAAGTCGTGACTGCTTCTAAGATATTGGTACTTCAAATTTAGCATTAAATGGCACCTACCTCAAAGATACAGAAAAACGACACTTTTGAAATTAAAGTTTTCCTAACTCATTCACAAAACGCCTGTTGCTTGCTTGAAAATTTTGATGTAAATCAAACAAAATTTGTAAAAAATTTTCCAAAATCTCTCTTCAAAATTATGATATTTTCTAAAAAAAACTTCCATTTCAGTTACATATCCTATATATAGTTTAATTACTTAATTATTTACCTTTCCTTTTATGGTAACCATTTGTTGATTATTAAAGCTTGGTTTTCTGCGCCAAAGAGGTGATGGAACAACAACTCTTAATTTCTTGACTGGAGATGTTTGAAGGTATGATCCAAATCAAAAAAAACGCAGCTTCAGTCCCGGCCTTCTTACTGGAAAGCCTCACTCAGGACTCCTCGCTTGCACAATTATACGAATGATAAAAGGAAGCATTTCGCAAAACCAGTGTTCAGACTAAATCTTCTACTATTATCATCATTATTATTATTATTATTATATTATATTATATATTATTATTATTATTATTATATATTTTTTTTATATATATATTAAGTAAACGTGTTATACTAAACTGTTTGGGAATATTGCACATATAATATAGATATACACACTATCATATATATATTGTAAGTTATAGCTACTATGTATTATATATATATGATATGATATATATACTATGAATCACCTAAAGATATAATAGTCCTACTATATCAATAGTATATATCATCCACTCATCTTTTTCCCACAACACGGTGACTGAATAGTCTATTGTGAATTGTAAACTGCACCCGGAAACGACTTAACTTTACAGTACAGACTGGGACTATGGGATAAATAGGGAGTTAACCAAGCATTTACCGTCTCCTTATATACCTATTTAACGAAGAAACTTGTACGCAGTCAGAAATCCACCTAGAGCTTCGACGGAAGGACCGTGACATGACTCTCACTATGGCAATCTCTGTCAACCTTTACGGGTATTTCATTGCTTTGGCCCCAGCGTGTGGCCCAGACTAATCCCATAACGCCCTCTCACACAACACCCCGCTAGTTTCGCCTTTGCCAAACTCACATTTTCTCTCCTCCAAGGCATTCGTTTACTGACTCATTCACTTTTTCTTCAGTCTCCCATCTGATCGATTCCCAGCACACTCACCATATACACCCGTTTAACCAACCGACTATCATCCATTTATTCCACATGACCAAACCATGTCAATGTATTTTCATTTATTCTCTCATCTTATCCTTTCTTTTCAAACCCACACTAACTCCCGTAGTGCGTTAATTAAATATACTATATATACTATATATACTTATATATATATATATATATATTATATATATATTATATATATATAGTTATGAACATATGTATATATATATCACTATATAATATATATATATACATATTATATATAATAGCTTATTATATATAACCAATATATATATTATATTAATATATTATATATATATATATTATATATATATATATATATATATATATATATATATATATTATATATATATATTATATATATATCTATTATATATATATACGTATATATATATATACTATATACCTATATTATATATACAGTGTGCAAGCTCTCCTACTGTGTTCATTGTTTAAAATGTTTTTAAATTATATTGGCCAATTCAAGAGAAAATGGTTTTACAATTATAAAAACCCTTTGATGAGTATATTTATCAATTCTCTTTGAAGTCTCATTAAATTATTAATTCAATTAATATAACTATTGCTACTATGCAGATTACCCTTATTTTCATTTTCTTAAATTATATATTTAAACAATAATGATACTCTGAAGTTAGAATAGGCTGAGGATGTAAAAAATAACATAGAAGATAATTATTAAAAAGACACTTATCAAAGTTTAATACTACATAAGAAGTCAATATTCATGTCGTTAATTACCATTGTTTCTTAACAGTGAAGCCCTTATATTATTTGGAACATTCTCCTCCTTCTGTCCTTTTTATGACCTTACATTTCGGCCAATTGAATTAAGGAGAAAGTGGAAATGTTATGCAACTTATGGAATGACAGCATTCAATATGCAGAAACGGTTAATATAGCGTAAGGTTTGTTGTGAGAAGCTAAAAGCAATTATTTCTAATTTGAAGGGCAAGTTTATGTAACTATACTTGTAAGTAGCGTTTCTAAATTATAAACCTTGGGAATTTTAACCTCGTCTATCACTTTTCAGTATTTGTGATTTTTCTCGCGATTGCGATATTGCAATGCATCTTGTGGATGAGCTCTTAGACGTTCTTACCCAGTCTCAGCATTCCAGAACTAAGGCTTTTATTGAAGATCGACGAAGAATCCAACAAGAAGAGCAGAAGATTCATTCATTACTTTACACCACTCCAAAGTAAGGGTTTTATATTAAAACCAATATCCAATTTAATGTTTTAACCTCGCCACTTTTGCACCAGAATTCAAATAAATACACATGAATGAGTAAAAGTGCAGAAATATATATAACTCCGCAGAACTTTGATCAGTCCCAAGTCTTCTTATGATGAATAGTCATGCCGAACTCGCCACATCACGTTCCCTTCAAATATTTTTGGATATAGTTTTTTTTTACATTGTAGTTTATGCATTTTATTGATAAATTAAGTAATTTTATCACGTTTATAGCTAATTTCTACATTTTTTTTTTGTTAAAGTGATGATCAGTTCGTTCCTATTCATGCAAGTTTCCAAAATGATATGTTTCACCAAATTTTCACTATGATTGAAAGTCTGCACTCGATAAGATATTGGGATTGATACTCGCTTTCTTTAGATATCCTTTGGTAAGTTACTTCTTTCTGCTATAATCACTGTAGGAACAAGAAATATGCTGCCATCGGTAAAAAACACTTGACTTACGATTAAGTTAACTACGCTTATTCCGAATATATACCCAGTATGTTTTATTAGCATCTGAAGATTTTGAGTTATATGCTGCTTATGCATACGCATAACATTCGTGATTTTCTCAAGATAAACACATAAAAAAATGGTAAGCAAATTGCGAGCCCTCGTTAAAACTAGTTCCACATGGTTTCCTCATGAGGACTGAACAACCTGGAACCCCTCCCCCCACCCCATGTGGGTAAAGGATACTGTAGTTGCCAATCAAATCAAGAGAAGCATATTTCTTCAACTCAAGGAATTAACGATGTAAATGTGAGCTGCTTCGCTGATCTATGTGCACAAGAGGAACGCAACTAATTTTGCGTCGTCACCGGACTAAAGCACTTGAACCTCGCCTTACAGTAGCACGGCGTTCAAAATAATCTGGGTATTTTTCGCTTCTCCATGTTAGGTTCAAGCCGATTGTCTTTGTGCTCTTTCTGTTCTCAAAAAGAAATAATGTCTAGATCGCTTCCTTGGTCCTGAACCCGACGTCAGGTGCTGCAAGTTGCCTCAGGCATACATAGGCATCGTGACTATATCGTGCGGGCTCCATCAAGTGATATGAGGCGTATTTGTCATCAACGCTAAGATCTTAGCAAGGCTTAGCTCGCCTGACACAACTGTGGTTATACAGTGGTAATAAAAAACTTCAATTCTTATGACTCATGTTATTGGGATGAAAGAAATTTACGAGTCAATGGATTTCATTCTAATAAGAATTAATTTCCTACTCCAAAAATGGAATATTTACGAAGATCTAAAAGTGAATTCCCAATCCAAGAAGTAAAGCAGGAAATATGAAAACTTTGCACTTATGCCTATAACAGAGCCGCGATGATAGCTGACATTGTTTTTAACGACTGACGTAAAAGAAAGAACTCATAGTTATTCGATATAATATGTATCATATGCCACTGGTAAACTTTGTAAATATTTTCCTCCCATCACTTCACATCAATCTGGACATCATGAAGAACTTTGTAAAAGGGATGGTCAAAGATGAACAATGATTCCAGTACCATAAAGAAAAATTTGATGTAAAAAAAAGTGACACAAAAATTGAAAGCAGACGTGAGTGGGTGTCAGGCGTTTCCTATATATTGAAAATGTGGTTGACATTTCTCACTGAATTTTGTTTTAAAGTTTTTAAGTATTTCTTTGATACTTTTTTCCGGTATTTTTTTCCTGTATATAGCTTTTTTAGATTAGTTAAGCTCTAACTCCCTTATATATTCAAAAATTCTTAAGGTACCTGAGATTTCCCCGAAACTTTTGCTAAGAATATTTTATATTTTTTATGAATAAAGAATACTTTTCGGTAACCATTAGATATGTTATGTCATTGTTTACTTTTATTCTACTTTGATCTGTTTGTATGTCAAAACTTTTGAGCAGAGCTTTAAAAAACACCACTAAGCTAGCATAAGAGTAAATCCCAGGAGGGAGTTCAATTTATTTATTTTTTCTTGGGTTATCGACATTAAGCCAGCACCTTTTGGGGGTTGATGAATCCGCTGGGAACCTCCTGTGGGGGCAGTGGGAATTATCCAAATTAATTGTATTTTTGAGAGAGTTAAAATGACATTTTCATGAATTATTTTGCAGAGAAATTGGAGCAAAGAGAAAAAGTAGTTGGCTCAAAGTTAGCTGAAAATGCAACACTCATTGCCAATTTAGCAAAGGAGCAGAAAGAACGATTGTCTAAACCAATTCCCCAAAACATCAGTAATTTGCCAGGGCCTTCGCAAAACGAAGTAAAATTAGGTGGGTCTTCTATTAAGTTTTTTTAATATTTTCAGTTTTAAAATTTTATTATTTTTGAATGAAAGTTAGAAACATTATATTAGGGGTCTCGCTTTGACCAAGCTATAATTATAATTAATAATTATTGATTTGACAGAACTGAATTGGTTTTGTTAACTTAAAAATTTAATCCACACATCATTCTGATACTAACACTGATATCATTTATCTTAGTTCCCTCTTGTGTCATCATATCTTATGCTTCGATTTAGAGGACAGAGGGAGAAAAGTAGCTTTCTCGAAGCGATGAGTCATACTCCCATTCGCATTTGTCGGTGTTGAGGGTACATCCACTTCTCGCTACGCAACATCGCAGATGGCGTACAGTGATGTTCTCGTATCGCCTCATGTCCACAAGCGTCTGCATATCTTCTCTATACTGGGTAGACTCTGTATTGACACGCAGAGTGAACAAAAATACCATACTACAGGAATATTACAGACCAACACTTTTTTTTTCATATATCCCTTTGTGTGGGGGGAAGAAAGAATTCTCACAGCGTACGTTCTGCGTGTCGTAAGAGGCGACTAAAAGGACAGTGGAGTTGGGGTTGGGGACCCAACTACCGCTTATCTTTTCTCTAGGCAATGCTAATGCATTGCCGTCGACTACTGGTCGTGACAAGCCGCAGCGACCTTCTATTTTTTCGCCCAATTGTATGATCGTTTGGGTACTTGAAATGTCGTGAAATAAATGGCGAGGAGAAGAGGAGAGATGTGATGGATGTATTTAGAAGGGTAAATTTGATTTGCTTGCTAGACTGAAACAAAGATGAAAGGAAGCTATGAAGAAGAGCTGTTGCTTGGGTGAAATGTGTGTGTGCTGGAGTGGAGAGTGGGGGAGAGAAGTAGTTGCAGTTCTGATGAGTGACTTGTGGCACAGAGCTATGGTGGATTTTTTGTGCGAGTATTAGAATATTCTAATGGTTAAATTTAAGTTTGAGAAGGTCAAGGTATGTGTGGTTCTAACGTTAATATGGTCCATCGAGTAATGGTTGAGAGAGTGTGGCTTATCTGGGATTATCTGAATGATGTTTTGTAGGGAGTGAGTAAGGGCTTCAGTTTGATTGTGTTAAGCGACTTGAATGGTTGGATAGGTAATTGAAAAAAAGGATGGTATGATAGGTGATTGAAAAGGGGATGGTATAACAGGTGCCTTTGGGTTGCGGGAGAATAATAGAATGGTGGAAGGTGATTCGATTTACGTTGCAGGAGTATTTATGTGTATTGTAATACTTCTTCGAGCACAAGAGTATTCATAAGTATACTAGAGTTGGTGTAGGTAGATATGATATCGAAGTGAAAAGTATGATTGTTTTTTTTTTGTTGTTGGTTAAGATGTTGAAGTGTGTAATTGATGTTAAGTAAAATTAGGTGGTGTGCATGGATGAAGATGAAAGAGATAAGGAAGGAAGTGGGGAGAATTAAGAGTGAAAAGTTATGTGAACAAGGTTATTAAGGAAAAGTCTGTGAAAGCACTTGCAAATAAGTTAGTTGAATATGGACGCATATGAAGGAAGCCTTTGTTAGTAGAGCAATAGAAGTATGTGGGTGTGCTAAAGTAGGAAGTAGTCAATAGTGAGTGGTGGAATGAAGAGGTGATGAGGTTTGCCAAAGGAAGGTGTATGGAAATATATAAGAAAGAGAAAAAAGGAAGACCAAAAGATGGATACGTTAGGAGGAAACGAGGTAATTTGGAAAGAGGAAGAATGGGACCTTACAAGGGAATAGGAGCTCTTCTGGAAATACGATAGGTTAAGAAAGAGAGTAAGGGGAATCTTCATAAGATAATGAATAGGTGCGATGCTTTCGTGACTGATGAAATGATGTGAGGGGACGTGTTGGAGGGAACACTTCGAAATTCAGCTTAATTGGCAATAATGAAGTGATAGTGAATGTGTGTGGGTTTGATGGTGTAAGAAGAAATACGTATTTGGGGTGAGGTAGATTGAGATTAGTTAAGGAATGGAAAATCAGCAGGTATGGATGGAAATTTACTGGTGAAATATTCAAGAATATGGCGAGATTAAGTTGACTGGCTAATATGGAAGTGTGTAACAAAGCGTTTGATGGATGTTATAGTTCCGAAGGACTGGCAGGAGAGCAAGTAATAGTACTTAACCCTATATTAAGGGGGAATTCGTTTATTGGAGTGTTGGTGGGGAAGATAACATGCTGGATATTTATTTTGAAAAGTGATACGTCAGGACTGATTTTAGATGTGGGTAGAGATGCTCTGTGGATCAAATCGTTTCACATTAGAAAAAAGAGAGAAAAATAAAAATTGTATTTTTTTTTTTTTTTTTTTTTTTTTTTTTTACAGTTGTCACGACCGCTTCACGGGCATAACCTATTCAAGGAGTGGGGTTTGAACGCCTCAAAAAATTCATCTAATGCAAATTACTCAGATAGCACAGACGCAGGCTTTAAACTGAGGGATATTAAATTGAGTAGGAAACACAGAAGATGGAATGAGAATTCCACAGAACAATGTGCAGGAAAGGAAAAGCACCGCAGCGAACAGGTCTGGAGTTACTAATATCAACACAAAAAACTCATGGGCTGACACAGCACACCCCTTGCTACGAGGGCGTCCGTAAAGGTGCTGGTACGCGAGTGGAAAGTTTCCTTCAGCACTTTGCCCCTACAGTACCTATAGAAAAGCGGTAATAAACGCACCAACATTCTCGCCGCAAATATTAGAGGGGTTGCAAAGTAAACTAGAAAGTACAGGGACAGTTTATAAGTCTGTTTGGCCTTTGATTTGACTCTATCAAAAGCCGGGGTGAAACCAGAGCCCTTTTAGGATGTGAGAACAGTAACTCCATACAAGGGCGGAAGAAACCCTTGGTATAGCTGGAGTAATTGAGAAAGAAGAAAAAAGTTTCGCAGTCTAAACAGAACTCCCAGTTTCTTTGATGACCCGCCCTAGCAACCGTTGTTGATTTGAGGTTTCAATACAATTTTTTGTTTATGTTAAGGCCAAGGAGTTTATAATTGCTCAACATAGAGACGAGAAAACCTCGAAGAGATAGGAAAGCTTAAGTGTCTTAGAGAGGGAGATTTGTAAAAGTTGGGTTTTTAAATAATTAAAATTTCACAAGCTTGAGACTACCCAACCCTGAAATTCTATCCAGTATCAGCGAGAATAGAATGGGAAAGATTAAGACGAAAGGCAATTCTTGAAGTAAAAGAGGCAGCAGAATTGAAATGAAGTTGAAGAATGAAGGTTCGAGTCATCTGCATATGAGGGATAGAGTTAGATGTGAAGGTTGAGAAGATCATTTGATGAAAAATTGTAAGATGATAATACAGAACCCTGAGAACAACCACTATTGACAGAAAAAAAGTCGCCGCGCCATCAACAACAGCCGACATTGATCTATTGAAAGAAAACTAGCGAATAAGTAATGCAAAGATAAGAAGGAACACCCAAGCGAGGGGAAGCTTCGGGAGAGCAGTGACGGCGTGCCATACTCGGTCAAATGGATATGTCAGCCGCGCCACCACACAAGTCTTTCCATAGTTCCTAAGGGCGGAAAACCATAAACTATAGAAGATGGGAAAGTATATCGCCAATAGATCTCGAGCGCCGAAAGCCGTACTGGGCAATCGGAAAGAGGTGAATGAGATTCCGAATGATCTAAGAAGTGAGAGCTGAGATGGTTTTAAAGATCTTAGAAAGAAATACAAGTTAAAGCTATAGCTTTTTCTTGGTATCTCATTTTTACATTGATTTCTATTTCTTTTCCAATTACTGTAGACGTGAGCTGAAAGATAAGGACTACGCCTATGAATGAAAACTGCCTATAAATGTTTAAACAATATTCTTTTCAAAAAAATTTTGATAATATTATATATATATATATATTCAGCTGCTATATAGTTATATATATATATTCCTATATATTATATATACATATATATAATATTATATGATTATCTATATATATATATATATTATAGTAATATATATATTATAATATATATTATATATATATATATGTTATATAGTATATTATTATTATATATATATCTATATATATATATTATTATATTATATACTATTTATATATATATTATATTATATATATATATATAATATATGTTATATATTATCTATATATATATAATATAACCGATATATATAGTACTGAAGATTCTATATTTGCTACGCACTAACGGGGGCGTAGTATTAGGATATTATATATTAATATATATATACTAGCTATATATATTATATATACTATACTATCTATATGTACTTAGTATATTATACCATCACAACACATGAAGTAATTATTATCACTATATAGATTAATAGTATACTTTTTATATATTTTATGTATATATATATATATATATTATATATATATATATATATATAATATAACTATATAATATATATATATATAGTATATATAAGTATTATATGTAACTTATATTACTATTCCTATACATTTACATATACATAGTTACATATAGTATATTATAATATATACAATAGTATATATATATATAATGTATATATATATATAATGTATTATATATAAATATATATATACTATGAATCATTCATTTTCACCCGGTCGATAATACTATATATACAGTTATATATACCGTATATACTACACATACAATACATAGTCTCACTACTATACAATATTTATACATCCGCTTATATAAAACTATATATATTATTTATATTAATAGGTATCCAGTATATAGATATACTATTACCTATCTATACCATATAGATTAATAATATTATTAATATATTATATTATTATATAATATATATATATAAATCATTACCATATATACAACAGGTATATATATTATACATTATTACAATATATATTATATTATATATATATATATAATATATATATATATATATGATATACTATAATAATATATATATATATATATATATATATAATATATCATATATATATCTATATATTACATATAACATATAGTATACATGTATTAATATATATATTATATATATATATATTAATATATATATATATACTATATATATAAATAAAATACCAGTATAATACCGTATATATATATATAATAAATTATACTAATAATATTATATTAAATAATATATTAATAATATATAGTAATAATGATCTCATGATGTATAGTATATTATGTAACCATACTATACCTAAGTATTATTAATTATATACTTACTATAACATTATATATATAATATAGTATATATATATATATAATATATACTATATACTATATATTATATATATATATATATACGCTGATATATATATATATATATATATATTATATATAATATATAATATATAAAATTGCATGCTTGGGAAATTCATGTCTTGGAATGGAGCTGCACTGTGAGAAGCAAACGAAATAGCGTTAATCGGAGTCAGTATGATAAGGATCTGAAGGCGCAGGCAATGCGAGCTTTGGCGCAGAGGAAGAGAAAGATTGCATTAATAGGATCGTTGAATGGCCGGATTTAGTGAGGGAGATGGATTGTTGGCCTCTCGCCAAGAGGCAATAAACCTACCATCTGACCGAGATATCACAGTGGTGGTCCGTCGCGTATTGATTTGAAAGCCCTTAAATTTGCGATTTTTGGCTGCGACGGCTCGCACTTAAGGGATGGGGGGGGAGCTTTCTTTCGAACTCGCTTCACGGCTTCTAATAACTTATTTTATTTTCTTGCATCCCTCTCTCTCACTCTAGCCGCCCATCTTGTGGAAGTGAATGAGGATCACCAAGAGAAGCAGATAAAGAATACACAATCTATAACTTATATGGGTTGATACTACATTTCGAAAGGAAGTTTTATATTTAAACTTCAATTTAGAATTTATCACTTTTCCGATTATCTAAACTTTTTAATTTCGTTTTTATTAAACTTTTTAAAAAAAATGTATTTAAACATCTATTGAGAAGCATTCAATCGAACTATAATTAAGATCAATTTAGCGACCCTTGTGACAGCGATTGACTAGTTGCTCTGTTCAGCCTGAGAGCGTCGCCGGGTTCGAATCCTCCTATATTACGTAGCCCGATGGTGGTTATTATTTTTCCATAGGGCATGAAATAAACTTTGTCCGTTGTGCGCTATTTGTGTATCGTTCAGGTTGAAGGATAGACCCGGTCTCACAAGACTCGATTTCTACAGCCACTCCAGTGCTATCTCCGAATAGAAACAAAACCACGTGAATGGAGTTTCTTATTTTTGTTTAAACGAACTTTGACTCTCTGATTTGCCTTGTCATTGTTACGTTACTTTTAATTAATTAACATAACCTAAATATATTTATTTTTACCTACATCTGTTATCCTACCTCTCTAAAAGATTTATATTAGTTTTCAAATTATTGCTTCATCTTTGTCATATCTTTTTTTTTTCAATTAATTTTGTTTAAGGAAATATTCTTCCAAAATAACATAAAATTTCATATTTTAAATTTAAGTAACCGAATTATTTAAGTAGGAATATAGTCTAATCTTGTTTTTTTTTCTGTCACTTGCATTTTAAGAAAGTGATGACACCTATGTAATGAAACATTAACAAAAAAAAAAAAAAAAAAAAAAAGTTAGGAACTGTGATTTCATATTTGGTTTTTAAAAAATATAAAACGGACAACCTGGGAATGGGGGGCTCATATTTTGCTACTAAGTGAAATGGATAATGCAATGGCCACATATTAGTGGATTACAGTTTAAGAAATTTGTTGGTGCAATGTACCCAAAATAAGCTGTCATTTCAATTATCAATTAGGGTTCGAAATTTTCATTACAATGTTTTAAATTATTTTTTTAAATTTTATTTTTCTAGCTAGCACAGGTCACTGAAGGTTAAGGTCACGTTGACTAGACAGATTCCTCCTGGAAGCCCTCTAGCACGTGTACTTACAGTTCGGTAAGGGCTTTCATTGCCATTAATATGGATGCCTAATTAGTTCTGACAATCATCAGAGCAAAATAGAG
>JABUQX010003601.1:0-43900 GCA_015478945.1 Trachelipus rathkii | reverse complement strand
GTTCTTGACCAAATTACTTGCTGACTTGGGAGTATCGTATGATTTTGAGTCTCGGTGGGTATGTGAGAATAGATTAATATTGTCTAAATAAGTATGACTTATGATAATGTAAAAATCTTTGTTGTTAGCATATAGTCGTTGGTTGTAATGATAATCGAAGGGTTTGATACCTTTTTTGTTAAATGCGTATACTTTGCAAAAGTATAGGTGGTCTTTTCTCTTCTGAATAAGAGGACTTTAATGTTAATTGTTTTAAGATGAAAATTGCTCATTTTAGAATCAATGAATAGTAAATTAGTGGTTTTCTGTTTTTGTGCCACATGCATCGTTAGTTTTTTCTCTGATGCTCTTTTAAATGTGTTGATCTTTTTCTGCGTTTTTACTCTTATTATATTAGTTATTCGTGTGTAAGTCTCGCTCGCCTAAGGTTGTTCTATAGTACATTGATTTCTCACTTATTTTATCGTCTCTCTAATTGTTTATATTTTATATTTGGCTGATCTTTTAAAGATTTTATTGACGCTAAACTTATTAAATTATATGTATCGTATCAATATAATGCTGCTTAATATTGTAATTTTTCCTAAAATGTTATTTCTGCATTCTCTAGGTTAAATGTTTTTACGTATGAAGATTTCTAAATTTTGGATCTTGTAATACAAAGTTACAGTAAATATGGGTTTAGCTTTTGCAAATGCAATGTAGTTTTTACCTGGTGTTATGTGTGGACTTTGTATATCAATAGTAAAAGTTTATTCGTTGAACAAAAAGATGTAGTGTTAGATTTGTCTTTGTACATTATTTGTCCTTAGTATCATTGTTACGAACCTGGGCCCTATGGTTAGTTTATTTTGGCTTCTCGTGGAATTCTTATGTGACGTTCTTAGAGTATCTTAATGTTCGAGTGGGGACACAGTTTTCCATGATAATTAACCATAATGTATGGTGATGAGGTAAATTTCTGCTGGAATGTGTGATTACTGGTATATGATTGTTGCGTGTCAGTGTAGGTTGGATCCAGGTTATATGCATTAATGAGTACTTGATCTTGAAAAGTAGAATAGGTTGTTTTGCATGGCCAATGGAATTAAAAGTAATAACTATTTTCGTCTACCTTAAGTGTGGAATCTTTGTTTATCTGCTGTGATTTCCACAAGTCATGGATTATACTCGTGGGTCTTTACTGTTGTGTTACGCGTTTTTGTCATTTGTGAATCCTTCTTCATTTTAGTTCATGTTTGGAGACCCTATTCTGTGTTTAGTCATTTTTTGTGATTCGTTATTGTGGCACTTATTACGATTAGGTTAATTCGTAACGATCAGTTGATGATTAACATCAATGTTTGTGATAATTTGCTAAATTTATGTGTCGTGTACGGTTAACTTAATATGTTAGAGATATGCTGAAAAAGTAAGAATCGGTTACGTTTTGCATGCATGTTAGTTACTTTTACTGGTATTAAGTGTGGATACTTTGTTAATGTTAAAGTTATTCGTGTGTAAAGTTGTGTTAGGCTAGTCTTTTTATTTTTTCTTAGCTTCATGTTACGTCTGTGTAGTTTTATTGATGTGGGTAACACCTTATTACGATTAGAGTATATTCGTTTGATAAGATGATGATTAACGCTGTTGTGATAATTGTTTGCATAATGTTACCTGTGTCAGTGTAAGATTAACGTTAATATGTTAGCAGATCGCTTGAAAAGGTAGAATCGGTGTTATGGTGTTTGCGTGTGGACAATGTTTAGTCTAGTGTGGATTGACTGGTGTTATGTGTTGGAACGTTTTGTTATGTAACGGTTTCTATGTTCGGTGGCTAGTTGTGTTAGGTTTGTCTTCTGCTAATTGAAGTGACGGGAATTGGGTTGCTTTTGACTATTGTTTCTTGATCACAGTAATTTTTGGCCTTGGAGAGCATAGCTAGATATGATAAATAGCAACCCTTGTTTCCCGAACGGCGATATAATTGTACATCATATACCTGCCACGGATGACATTCGGTTGGGTTCATATCCCGAGAAGGCAGTTACTCTTTTACCTTCTCACTATAATACAAAGTTAGGTATGAATGCTTATTTCTTTACATCGTTTTTTTAATTGCGATTTATTATGGCATAATTTGTAGCATCTAGGATTATGATAAGAACTGAGGGATACAGGACGGGACTCTGTGCTGATGTGACTCGTCGCTTTGACGGACATTGGTTCTTTATAACTGTTTTTGATCCAAGTTTTTTGGCTTGGAGATAGTCAATTTGTATTAGCACGGGCTATGGTCCTACGCGAAACTCGCGGTGGTTTCCAATCCCAGATAGAAGGCAGTTATTTTTATGTGTCTCATTTATGTTCTTTATTTAACAATCTTATTATTGGATATTTAAATGCAATATATAACTCTATCTAAAATTAATAGAATGAGAGACTACGAAGGGCTTGGACACCTGTGATGTGCGCTCTCTGACGGGACTTGTTGCTTTATAATTTTTGATCAAGTTTTTGGCTTGGAGATACGCTCGTTGTATAGCACCGGCATCATTGTCCTCAACAGCGCACGCATTGCGAGTGATTCAATCCAGAAGGCAGTTATTCTTCCTTCTCATCTATATGTTCTTGATCTTTACATTTATCTAATTCGTCGATTATTATGCATTTTAAATTAAAAATATAAAGAATGATCGAGATTATGGATAGAGATTAGCATCTTGTGATGTAGCTTGAGGGAATTGGTTGATCTCATTATAAAATGTGCGTTTTGTGTGAGTGCTCAGTTTCATGAGGTTGGAGGATTAGTACAGTGATCAATGAGCTTCTTAGAGGCATATTACTACATGAGCGCACATAGCGTGGTTCATCCATCGATTCTGCCACAATACATCACAAAGGCCTAAGGAAGTTGCAGTTAATCTCATTCCGTTCTCAATTATTGTGCTAATTTTCTTTAACATCTTATCTAATTGCGTTTATTATATGGTATATTTCATTAAAAATATAAAGAAGGAGAGATAGGACGCTGGAACCTGGTGATGTCGCCTGAGGGATTGGGTTGTTTATACTTGTTGTTCTATGATCCAAGTTTGTTGGGCTTGGGGATAAGCTAGTTGTATAGCCAGATGGACTTGTCTCTTTTGCATGACTGCAAAGAATGGGGGCGAACCAACAATGCTGAGTTGTGATATCCAGAAGAAGGCGTACTAATATTCTTAGCTTTTATCATTATATAGTGTTTTTTTCTTAACCCTATTAATCTATTTGTCTGCGGATATTTGTTGAATTTTTAACATCTAAAAATATATAAAATGAGAGTGTGAGGAACGCTGGAACATGGTTAGATGTCGTCTTTGTAGGGTAATAATGTGGTTGCTTTATAATGTTTTTGAAATCCCGTTTTTTTGGCCTGTGAGGATAGTTCTTTATGTTATAATGTGCACATAGGGCATATTGTCCTCACGCGAACATGCGGTGTCACCAGGTGTCCAGAGAAGGCAGTTAATTCTTTACTTTCATATTGTCTTCTTTAACATCTTTTAATCGCAATTAGAAGATGTAATATGCAATATTTAACATCTATATAAATATGTATATTACTATAATTATTTAGTGAGGTTTGTGTATATATAATATATAAGAATTTATAAATATTTTATTTTATACATTCTTGAGGTATATATAATATATATTATATATATCTATGGAGACTCATAGCACTATACTACTATTATAGTAATTAGTATATAGCTCTTAGTAATTAACTTTATATTTCAACTATCATGGAATCCCTACTATACTATATATATTTATAGGTGGTGATCGATTACTATGGCAATCTTTGGTCCGCCTACAACTAAAAATATAATAATACACATACCATAATAAATTAAATTCCTGTATTTATATAATGTGATAATAAAACTTGTAATTATGTGGAACGCTTGATGATCGTTCGATAGTATATATATAATTTATATTATATATTATAAATAATACGTATAAAGGTTATATAATATTAGTATAGTATAGTAATATAGATATAATAATATATAGGATTTAATGTGATCAATTTCTGCATTGACTTTATAGTAACCCTGTTTGTATTTGTTAATATTGTTGTAAGTTGGGTTATTGTATATTTGTGCAAAATTTTATTTTTGTTCGAGATAATTAATTTACTGTTTTTATTCTATTGTTGAGGTTATGATTTGGTTGTTTGGTTAAGATTTGGTTATCTCTTTGTCGGAGGAAATTTCTTTCTTTGTTTATTAGTGCGGTTTCCTGGCGAGAAGTTGGGGTTGAAATGTTTGAGGTAGCCTTGGGGGATGTATTTTTTGAATACTATAATTTTATTGTAGTGTTGGTTTGCTTTGTCGAGAGACGTTAAGTTTGTGTGTTTGGAGTTGTAGTTTGTCTTTAAGATAGTGCCAGCTGATAGTTTGTTTCTATAGTTAATGGTAAGTCCTTTTTAAAGGATGTGTGTGTGAGTGTTTTGATGAATTGTGATTACGATTGGAATGTGATCTGAGGAGAGAGGCTGAAAGGTTTGCCATGTTGCCAGCGAGCTGGATTTGTGGCCGTGAAGAAACGAGAGTGCTCAGGGACGTGGGTTTTGATTATGTTGAACAGGGTTGTCGTGTGGGTTTTGGTTTTCTGTTGTTTGGGATGTGTGTAGTGTGTGTTTAGTTTGTTTATTCGTATCGTGTTCACTCTTGGTGAGTGTGTGTTTTGTTGTTGAAGTTCCATGGTGGTGATCCTGGCGGATAACCATATTGTATGTGCTCCGGCACAGTCATCAATTTTGTTATAACTGGGTTATGGGTGATAAGTTAGGTGTAGTTCTGGGGTAGAGTTCAGAGGTGGGGTGAGGGATATATTTATCCGACATTGATTAGTGTATATTGTTATTTTATTATTAGATGTTATTGCAATTTGAATTAGGAGGTTTAATCATGGTTCATTTTTTGTTGTGTGTGGTTTGTGGTGTTAACGTGAATGGATGTTCTTTGTGGCTGAGCATTTGGACTGGTATCTTTCTGTGGATGAGCTTTGGATGTTCTTTGTGGATGCATTGATGTTCTTTGTGGATGAGCATTGGATGTTCTTTGTGGATGAGATTGGATGTTCTTTGTGGATGAGCATTGGATGTTCTTTGTGGATGAGCATTGGAGTGTATACTGTGTGGATTGAAGCATTTGTGGATTTAGTTCTTCTGTG
This sequence comes from Trachelipus rathkii, assembly GCA_015478945.1. Classification (NCBI taxonomy): domain Eukaryota; kingdom Metazoa; phylum Arthropoda; class Malacostraca; order Isopoda; family Trachelipodidae; genus Trachelipus; species Trachelipus rathkii. The sequence continues at coordinate 38,695 of JABUQX010003601.1, read as the reverse complement.
GAATAGCAGTCATTGGATTTTTCCCTGTGGTGATGAGCACTTGGCTCTTATGTAGAGTATGCGCTGATTCTTTGGTGTTCTAATTGTGGGATTGGTGTCTTGTGGAACTGTGTCTCTTTTGTCGATGAGCCAATGGGATGTTCTTTGTGGATGGAATAGACTAACTTTGTTTTGGTGTGTCGTTTATCTATCTTCATGGTTGTGTACTTGGAATGTATCGAGAGGTGGGTGCTTGTTATCATTGGATTCTGAGTTAGTGCAGTATACGTTGGACGTTTTAATGTGTGGAGAAGTTATTATTTTATTTTGATTATTGTGTTTATTGTTTAATTTAAATATGTTGGTTTGATTGAGTCTGTGAGTGGGGGATTTGAATTTCTGTATGTAAGTCTCAGCTTGATGACGGAAGTGCTGGGGAATTACAATAATGGGTTTGAAGATTAGTTATTCCTATTCTGTAAAAAGGATTCATATTGTTACAAGTACTACGAGGTTTTCCTTCGAGTAGAAAGGTCTATTTTACATATTGTCCAACAGGCAAGTTAACGAGAGCATGCTTTAAGGCGTCTTCGCTCGATTATTAGTCAGAGTGGCTAATTAGAATTTGGGGGGCGTAAGGTCTTATGCCCCCAATATACAAGGTTGGAGTTACAAGGCTAATCGTCTGGCCCATATCCAGATGCTGGGATGCTGATGCAGGATCGGCATCCGGGTACAAAGGGCGGAGGTGAGAGGGACACGTGTCTTATTGAAGACTCGAAATAGGCTTCTTCGGTCATGACTGGAAATGAAACACTTAGGAAACTGGACCGTTGTATGCAAACACTCATATAAACATGGCAGACCACATCTGCTATTAATATATCTATTTATATATATTATATTAATATATATATATTAATATAGTATATATTATATATATATATATATAATTATATAAATTATATTATTATTTATATATAGGTAAATTTATTAATAAAAATTATACAGAAACAGTTAAATAATACTTAATTTATAAGCTAATAATTCTTACAGTAATAAGATAAATACTTTTCTTAAAATATATTGTTATTATAGCTTTTGGAATATCCCTCATCAATATCCATCGTAGATTATATAGATATATAAAATATGTTCTGATATGGGTAATATATTTACTATATACTTCAAGTACACTAGTCATTAATTTTGTTATATATACTTGAGACAAACAGTGTTTGGGAAAAGTAAAAATGTTGTTTTTTAATTAATTGGTTTGTTTTTGAGTGTTAATATAGTAGGTGGGGTGATCACAAAACTTTTTAAAATCACTAATAATATTCTTAGAAAGATTAAAATCTCTGATTTTAAATTTAAAGCAAACAAATAACAAAAAAAACAGTTTCAATAACTTTTATCAAAGAAAATCAAAGTTTATTTTTTTTTACAACCTCTTGAAACCAAATTTACTATTCTTTTACGCTCTTCAAACATGATTTAACAGCCGACATCTTACAGATATTTTATATATATATATATATATATATATATTATAATATATATATATATATATATATATATATATATAGATTATATATATATATATTATGTATTTTATATATATTATATATTTATATATTTATATATAATAATATATATATATATAATATATAATATATATATATATATTATATGATATATATATAATATATATATTACTTATATTATATATATATATATTTATATTATTATATATACTAATTATAACTGCAATCAATTATTAATGTCATCAGGTAAACACCCACTAGATCCAACAGCGGAATCCGTTTTTCTTCTGATTTCCTCAACATCCGTGTTGCTAAAGCTCCCTATGGGAAGGCAGTCTTGAATGGAGATGTTTCTCTCAACGCAGCTTTTCTTGAAGGTGAAATATAGAGAGTTTAGTCCGTGACTCTTTTCCTGTTACTCTCTCACTATCTTCTACCAGCAAAAATTCCTGAAGGATTCCAGTATGTTTCTAATGATTTTCCCATTACATTTTAGGGGAAATTCCTGAGGAACGCCAGGAATTTGATAGGCTTGAACTGGTATTAAGAGTAGGAATTTTTTGCAATCCAAAGGAATTTCCATTGGAATTCCATATGTAAACCTAAAAGGATTAATAATGGGATCCTTTAGAAGATTGTACGGATCACAGAATTCTGTAGGAAAAGATGGGGGATTCATCTAGAATTGCTGATCCTGGAAGGAATTGGTACGACAGTTTTCTAAGGTAGCCAAAGGATTACCAAAATCTACGGTAAATATAGGAAAAGAGCGATATTCCTAGATCCTGCTGATAGGAAGCATGGAAAAGATGGTTCAATGGAAATAATCGATATTATATATATATATAATTTACAAATAGTAGTCAATAATATAATAATTAGTTAATAGTCCTGTATATTATTATATATATATATATTATTATCTTAATTAAAAATCATTTGGAGTTAAATTATAAGAGAGAGAGAGGAGAGAGAGAGAGAGAGAGAGAGTAGGAGAGAGAGATAGAGAGAGGAGAGAGAGAAAGAGGAGAGCAGAGAGAGAGAGAGCGAGACGGAGAAAAGGCGAGAGAGAGAGAGAGAGAGATGAGGAGAATCTAAGAGGAAGAGAGAGAGAGAGAGGAGAGAGAGAGAGGAGAAAGAGAGAGAGAGAGAGAGAGAGAGAGAGAGAGAGGGGAGAGAGAGAGAGAGAGAGTAGAGAGAGAGGGAGAGGAGAGAGAGAGGAACCGAGTTGAGAGCAGAGAGAGACCGGAGAGACGTCGAGAGAGGATGCTGGATCAAGGAGAGAGTAGAGAGAGAGAAGTAGAGAGAGGAGAGAGAAGAGAGAGAGAGACGGATGGGTCAGATATGTCGAAAGGAGAGAGAGAGAGAGAGAGAGGAGAAGGAGAGAGAGATAGAAGAAGAAAGGAGAGACGAGAGAGAGGACTGTAGAGAGCGGAGAGAACGTAAGAGAAGAGTAGAGAGAGAGAAAGATGAGAGAGGGGGGTGGGGTATACAATTCTAGTGAATATTTTCAATAACATTTAACTGAAGTATATTGCAAGAGTTAAAAATAATATATTATATTGAAAAGGGTCCACACATATTCATATAATTCAAAAATTTATTAATTATAAAGATTATAAAAAATGTAAAATATAAAATTAATTGTCACACCTAAACAATCCTATAAAGTAAAAGATAATTTGGTAGATCTCTATTTTATTTAATAATATTTATATATATATAATAATTATTATATTATACTACATTATATGTTATACTAGTCTATATATATCACCTATTGTTTTATCCATAAACTACTTGGTTAATAAATATATTATAATATTTTCCTCACACTTAAGATCGGTATCCTTCTTCCGTTTGGGGGTGAGGTGCCGCCAGCATACCCCCAGAAAGAGAAAGTAGTAGAGCATGATACTATGATTAGAAGAAACTCCACTCTTAACCCTTAGTGCAGAATCGTTAGAAGCTAGAAAATATTCAACCATGGTACTGGGAGTGTGAAGGACCTCTCACTGTGGTATCTCGTCATAGTTAGAGGTTACGCTTGGACAGGAGTCACCCATACAAATAAAATCCACATTCACTCCATTATCACTCTTCTTCTCGTTCTGCCAACTCACATTCTTTTACACGTATCGATTCTACTCCAGAGGGTCGATTTAAGCCCTACTCTCACTATTAATCTTACTTTACGGCGTTAAAATCAACAGACTATTCATGCATAATCCTTAATCTTATGTGGCAATCTCTTTATGTCTCGACGACGTATTATGTCTTACATATGCGCTTTTTTAAACCACATCTACCTATTGCGTTCACTCATTTTATCAATTCTTATTCAACACCTAAATATTATCCAAGATTATATTTTGTTCATACATAGTTTACTACTATATCATTAAACAGGTACATATATATCTCATGCAAAATCTAGCGGATTCAGATTTCATTTTACATCCAAGAATTTCTTGCAAGCTAGTCACATTCTCCAAACAGCACTCCTCATTGTTCCGTTTTCTCCAAAATATTATCACTAGAAGTAAACATAGATTACAACTCGGAATATTAATTTTTCAATTGAACGACCGAATCACATCTACATGAATTACAAGGATTTCCTCATTTATCTAATTAATTTTCAAACCCTCTGACATTTTTTTTAAACTCCTCCAATATCGTGCTGCAATAACTAAATCGTCCGCGTACATCATTAGATTGACTGTAAACCTACATTTCTTTTTCCATTTTCAAATCCCTTTAGAGCTGAGAGTTCGAAGGGGAGGGGGATTAGAGTCTTTCTACCCAATCCATATTACAATTAAATAATCAAGGAACATAACACATCCCTACGTATTCTTCTATTGCATATTATATCTATATACTTTCAAACTTTATTTATACTTATCCTTCTTTCATATCGTATACATGATAGTTTTGATTCCATTCCGAGTTCTAGACTTTAAATCTAAAAATAATATCACTAAACGAGCCTGCCCAATCGGGGATTTCCTATTAAACACTGTGTCAATACTCTGGCCTGTTTGCAAGTCCATAAAAGTATTAAATACAAAATATATTTTTTGTCTCTTTAATCCTCATTTATCTCAGTCTTTATTTAATGTCAAATTTGACTGACACATCTTACCCTTCTAAATGAACATTTTGTTCTTTTTATGTATTTATATAACTTATATTTCTTTATCATATTTATTTATCTATATTCTATTTTCTTTTATATGTTATCTATAATGTATATCTATATTATATATATATATATATACTATATATTATTAATTAATATATATTATTTATATATAAATATATTTTATTATATATATTTCAGCATTCCCAGTCTGGTAATTTCTTAAAGTCGAGTCAGGTGATGCCGGATCTACTAGAATGTTCTCTCAATACCTGTCTTTCGTAAATTCTGTCCTTTCCAATTTTTCATTAGCTGTTTCTGTCTCTCACAGCTTAAGTCCGTCCAAAGTGCCATCGATTGTTTTAGATTTTTTCGCGCTAGTGGTCTTCTGCCGAAAGCCTCCATTCTCAGATTCTTTTGGTCCGCTTACTCTTCATTCTTGTGGGCAACATGTTACATATTAGCTGCTGTCTTTTGTTATTTCTTTAGTTCCCAAGTCGAGATTCTCAATATTCTATACTATAAGTTAATTATTATATTATATATATAATATATATATATATTAATTTATATATATATATATATATATATATATTATTATATATATATATATATATTTATATATTTATATATATATATATATATTATATATATAATATATATTGCAGTAGTGGTAAACCAGGAATGCGATAAAAGTTTATAACAGACGATGTGAAGGTAGACGTTGTAGGAGATATTATGGAATTAAGTGACGGTAGAAATAAGTATAAAATATGAATTTAGGAGTGAGGAAAGGGATGTGCTATGTCTCCTTGGCTATTTATTTGTATAGAGTTGGATGATGAAAGATGTAGAGGTATGGGTGGTTAGGGGAAGGTGTTAGAGCTGAAGGGATTGAACACAAGCAAATGTGGATGCCTATTTATTTTAGGTGATGAATTTGTTTTGGTGCTGCATCTGAAGAAAGGTTTGAAGAGGGTCTTGTAGATGAGGGTTTTTGCAGTGGTATGTAAAGGATGGGTTTTGAAAGTTAATTGTAGATGATTAAATGCGTTAGGCTATTGAGTAGTAGGAGTGAGAGATCCGCATTGTGAATATGTTGGATTATGGTGAGACAGTTGAAGAAAGTATTGTTTAAATTATGTTGGGATAGTGGTGTGATAATGAAATGAGAATGGCGGATGTAGTGTAGTAGAAGTTGTAGAATGAGTTAAGAAAAGGGAATGCATGGTTGAATTAAATTCCATGGTGGACTGCGAAGGGACTAGTACCTTGAGTGCGCCTAGGGTTTTGGATGGTGGTCATGTTACCTTGTGTTGATGTATAGTTCAGTGAAACATGGTGTGGTCATAAGAGGTAGTGAGATATTATGGATACATTGTTTTAGGATTGACAATTCTTAGAATGATATTATAAATGAGGAATGAATGTAATTATAGTGTGAGTGTTGTGAGAAAGGCGTACTGTGAGAGACGAAAGTGTAATTATAAAATTGTTTGGTCTAATGAAAGTAGGTTAAATAAGCCGGTGTTAACGAATGTGATAGTGGTCAGCCAGTGTACTGGGCATAACGGCATGTGAGTGAACCGAAATAAAATGTTATCAGTAGTGAAGGGAAAGATGGGAGTTTGAAGAGGTAAGAAGTAGGATAGCACAATGAGATGTGAATAGTGGTGGGTTTTGTGGAGGAGCGCAATGATTGTGGGTTGGCCAAAGTATATGAACGAGGCTGCATTGATAGAGAATCACACTGAGGATCTGTGCGGGGGCCCTGTGGGGAGCTCTAGGGTGGATTTTTATTTTTCACAGCGGGAGTAGACGATACTTTTATCTTCACTTGAGAGTATGTGAGGGAGAGATTATTTTTTTTACAGTGTTGTTGCGCACTCACTAAATTCTGGGAAGGAGGAGAGAATGATTGTTAAATTAATATAGTATAGGTATATATATAGTGTATATATAATATACGTGTGGTAGTGATATGTAATTGTATAAGTAATATATATTAATATTATAGTATATGTATATAGTTTATATGTATATATATTGTTTAGTATATAGATATATATATATAGTATATAGGTATAAATCCCAAATATATATAGTAGTATATGATTTTAGGATAATATATATAGATATATAATATCTTATATTTAAATAAATAATATATATATAGTATTATATAAATTTAATATTATATTATATATATATTATAATCACTTAATATATATATAGTACATTATATCTATATATTAATAATATATGTATATTATATATATAATCTTATAATCATTATATATAATATTACTATATATATTATATATTTATTATATAATTATATATATATATAACTATACTAGGTATATATAAGTATATAGATTTATATATTATATATAATATATATATATATTTATTCATATTATATATTTATAATATATAGTATCTAGGAGTATCTCACCTCCTCATAGTCCAGCATTATCCAACTCCCCATCTTATTTTTTCATTCTGACTTGGGTTGTTTCCTCGTACTCACTCTACAACCCGGAATACAAAAATCATTTGTTTTAACCAATTCCGTCAGTCAAATTACATCGACTTTTCTCTAAGTCGAGGAGTTTGTGTTAATCTGGTCCCGCTGTGGATTTTTTAATATTTATTTTCAATTAATGATGATTTCTATCTCTGAGTTTGCTTTTTTAGTTTCGCAGGGGTTTTTGCTAATTCCTCTTTGGGTTTTTGTCTTTCTGCATTCGTTTCTTCTGCGTTTTCTTTCCATCCTACATTCCTCCGCTCTTTACCCACTGGCTCTATAATACTTATTTCTTATACTACTATTTCATTTATTTTTAATTATCTTATTTATTATTATTTATCTCGTATTTATTTTATTTACCTCTAATATATCTCTCTTATGAGTTCTTAAACTGAAACGGAACGGGAGTGGATCAAACAAAAAAAAAAATTCCAGGTAGCCTCTTGATGCATAAATAGATGTTTATGGGGCGGAATGATTTTCTTTTTTTCATTATTATTAGGTCGGTAGGTTTTGGATTAATTAATTTCATTTCCTTGGCAAATAAAAAAATAATCTATACTTTCGCATTTTAATATATTTTTATAGTTTTTCCCAAAGATGAAGGTTAGCTAATTATGAAAACGGACGCTTCGGGTCTATTCCCCTTGTATGTCCATAGTTATATTTCGACACGACGCAAGTAGTTCAGTTTAAAATCGACAAAGTAAATTTTCATTTAATTTTAACTTCAATTTTTAATATATAAGTTTATTTTTTTTAACTTTATTTCATATCAGTACATTAAATATTTGCAGTATTATGTGTCTCTGTTAGTAATTTTACTATATATAATATTTATTATATATATATTATTTATATATTATATATATAAATTATATATTAATATTTATATATTAATTTAAAATATTATATTATATATTATTATATATATATATATATATTATATATATGTTAGATTTGTTTCTAGTAAGAGAGCCAGTTAATATTCTGACCTTTATTAAATTTCATGCAATTTTGAGATATGATTTAATTTTTTATTTTAACCTTATTTTTGGCCAGCCTCTAGAAGAGGGCAGATTCATATCTAACAAACTACACGAGTACAAATGCATGCATTTTTTGGGGAATGCTGTAAAATTTTAGTTAGGGGAATGAAAAAATAAATATTAAGAAAATTGCAATAGTTACAGGGAAGGGAATTACTTTTTTGGGAATCTTGTAAAATTTTAGTTGGAAAATGTTAAAAAAAAGATTGCTATTTTTTAGGGGAGGCTCGCGCCGGCTGGGGGGACGATATATATATATAATATATTATTATATATATATTATATATATATATTCTATATTATATTATATATTATATATATATGATATATATTATTAATTTATTAATTTAATTTTTTTTAAACAAAATATTAATTATTATTATATTTTATAAATTATTAATAATATTAATTTTTGTAAGGTTTAAAACGGAATGGTAAAGTAATAAATTAATCTTAAACTTTTACTAAAAGGCAGGCTAGTCTCTCCCTAAATAGAACAACTACGCTCTGCTACCACTTTTGTGTTTTACTCCCACCACAATAGAAACGAAAAAAACCTCTATTCACTAGTCTCCATCCTAAGTGAAGTTCTCGATTCTCGTTCAAGAAGGGGGGGCACGATACTTGGGGATTGATGTCTCCTACGAAGTGCGCAAGTCTTCTTTAATTCTTGTGGCTGTGGCGATAAAAAAGATATTATTGAAAGGCGCAGTGGAATTTTAAAATTGTTGTCCGTTTGTTGCTTTCGCTAAGTGAAACTAATGCTTCTTTTACCTTGCTAATTAATTATTATTCCGGCTGTATTCCAATCTTGTCCTCTTTCTCTTCAACAAATTTCCTACTTGACTTATCCTTAATCTGCTTTAGTTGACAATTTTTTGTTTATACACTACATTTTTCTCTTTACTTTTATTGTTTTAGCTTTTATCTTCTCTTCTTTATTTCTGTCAAAAATAGACCGGCTAAATTATTATTTTCCGCAATGGGAAATTTATATAACCAAGTTAAATCTTCGTGAATATTGATCAAAATACTTACGGAATGGTATAACCCTCTTTCTCATTTACTTTTCATTAACTCACCCAAACACTTATCGGCTGCAGGTGAATAAGAGAGAGGTGCATTATTTATTTCATTTGTTTTAATTCAAAAAATTTATGCATCTTCAAGAAAAGAAATGAGAAAAACCTGCTATATATACCATAAAACGGGGTAACTTGGAACGATTTTTTTGTAGATTCAAAATATTTTTATGATGCAATTATATAAAATGGTTAGTAAATAAATGAAAATACGCCTTAATCATTGGTCTAAATTTACCTGCTATTTATTTGCCCATTCTGCTGTTTTTATCTTCATAGGAGGCTCGTAAGTGTGGTAAGGTGTAGAAACTTGATGATGGGTAACTTGGAACGGGTGTTCCAAATCATCCAGGGAGGCCATTTCAAGCTAAATTCTTGACAGTATAGTACTTAAATTTACTCTTAAAAAAACTAATATTCTACGAAGTATCTCTTAATTTAAATTAAATTAATTAAATTAATATTTTTTGCTTGTTCAGCCAATTCCATCCCTTTGACTCAGCCTCTCCTTTCTCCTTCTTCTATTCACTATCCAAATTTCATCCTTCTACAGGCATTTCCTATTTTTAAGGCGGCTTGGCACCCCGTTTCACGACGAGTTACACATAGGAAAGCGAGTATAATACCAATTTGAAGGAGGATATGAGCATCTCTACAAACTTCTCTATTCCTAATGCACTGTGTTTTTTCTTCGGAGGACCCCCTCCGGGGGGTCCACAGACACCCTTTTAGAAATGCAAATCCTCATATTTTCAAGTTCTACGGGCCTTGATAACATATATAGAGCGACACAATATTGTTATTCAAATTTAACAATATTTACTAACTCAACACGCCGCACCGATGCCAAGCTCCAAAATCGACTCCTTCCTTACTCTTTCCTCCTCTATGCAATCTCCAAATTTCAATACCTTCTACGTGGGCATTTCCCATTTTTAATTTAATGATAAGTTTTGTTTAAATGTATTAAATAGTTCTCAAAAAGAAAAACTAATTAGTAGACAAAAATGCGCAATGTTTAAGTCATGGGTGTGTATTTCCAAGTTACCACTGAATGTGTTCCAATTGGCCCACCGGTTAAAAGAAACACGATAAAAAATTTAAAAAAAAAGAAAACCCGTTAAAATTTTTTTTCTTTTTCAATTAATGGAAAAAAAAATAATATTTTTATAACCTTATATGACCTTATCCTACATGCAATAAATTTTGGGGGGCCCTATTATTTCCTGACAGCGAAACGGGGTAATATATTTTTTACAGGGTGTGAAAAATAGAAAAAATAAAAACTACACATTTGCATGTAAAACAGGATAGTAAAGGTTTGTGTTTTATTACAGGTAATATATTGCTTTCCACTCATTTTACGAAAAAATGAGCCTAAAACCACCTTTCTACTCCAAATAGTTTAGGAGTTATCAACAAAATGTGTACATTGGTCAAAAGTGTTCCAAGTTACCTCATGATCCAAGTAACCCCGTTTTACGGTATGTATATATATGCGTCATCATCATATATATCTATACCAATATGAGACAACATTGGGTTAGGTAATTGCTGAGCTGAGCGTAATGATGACATAAAATAATACTTTGATAAGATATGGAACAGCTTGTTGATATTTTTTTTTTTTTTTTTTTTTTTAACTTTTTTAGAAAAAAAAAGTAGGAGTTTAGTGATTATCGGTTTTGGTATGATAACTTGGTATGTTATGGGTTAGATGAATGAAGGATGAAAATGAGGGGGGGGAAAATGAGGATGAAAGGTGATAACGTGTTACTTAGTTTTGATTTTTTTTAGGTGTAACGTAGTATGTGTGTATGAGTATCATGGGTTTTTATATCTTCCCCTTTTCCCTTTTAAATAGTTCAGTAAGGCCAATGATAAAGAGAATAATAATAATAATAATAATAATAATGATGACAATAATAATAATAATAATAATAATAATGATGATAATAATAATAATAATAATAATAATAATAATATAATAAATATAATGATAATAATAATAATAATAATAATAATAATATGATGATATATAATATAATATGATAAATTATAATAATATAATAATCGATTCGATAACAAAATCAATACAATCTTTCGTCTTCTTTTACACCAAAATTAATACCTCAGCTCATTGACTTTATTGATACAGTTTACACCAAAAATTATACCATCAGCTCATTGACTTTTAATTGAACAGGTTGATTATAAGTTTACCTGAGGGGCGGTCATTCTCGCTACCGGCCTCAGTGACAACTCTGACGATACTGTGCTCATAAAGAAGAAGGGAAGAGCTCTGGAGTTCTTCTCGTTTTATAATCTGATTGATGGAAATTCACTTGAAGAAATGCTAGCTACTATGTCGGAGACTCAATGACTCTTGGTTAGGAACCAGTACCTGTTAACAAGATTTATATTTAATATTACATTCACTTTCGATTATTCTTATTTCCCTATCCTCTTAGTAACCTAATTTCCTTGATAGTCGACTCTACACCATTTTATTTAATGAGGTCGATGCTCGTACACCGCATTTTTATGAATCCATTACTACTTTCTTTCACTTTTACTGTTTAAATCTAGATGCTGATAGTTCCATTATTATTAATTCGTATTTTTTACACCAAATACATTGTTTAATTGGATCTCCTTTACCCTTTGGATAAGGTGAGAAGTCTCTTCTTCGCTGATACGTTCGTCTTCTTTAAATGTTTGTGGTTCGTGATTGCCAACTTTCTTTCTTCGCTTAGATCTGGAGAAATTTTTTATTTTGTTTTCTCGTTTCTTCTATGTGGAAAAGAAGCTATATCAAGTATCCCACTTTGTTTCTTCTAATTTTGAAAGTGTCGTTGACGGTGCACAGCGGTGTTTTCCTCCATACTGAAAGCCAGCTTTATCTGAGTCTTTGCCAGCTGGTAACAAGCTTACCACCAGCTGTTTGATAAAGCCATTCGCAAATAACTTATCATATGTATGTATATATATAATCAGGGCTTCACACTCTCTGCGAAATGTCACGCGTGCAAAAAAAAAATTTGGTCAGCTAGAAAGTTCAGCGGCAAAACGTTTAAGATATGCCTGAAAAGATCAGCGCTGAATTTTTAAAGATTTCGAAACATATAAAGATATGATCCATGGACCAAGCTTGCATTACCTTTTGAGTATAGTTTTTATCTTTCTTACTGTATAATCTGCGTGGACTTGGAATAAGTGGTGATGTATTTGTATTACTTGTGATATTCGAAAAGGCAGTGGGCGCTGAGGAAGTGCCATTCCGATAAATTATCTATCTTCGTTACCGTCATTTCTTTCTTATTTTTAGTGTTCACTATACCTCGATATTCTTCCTATTCTGTTCTGACGAGGTCTGTTTTCAAGTTTCATTTGTAGTTCATCCTTTCGATTTGTACGGTGGATTTCGGCTTATCATCGGAATGTGTGTTTTAGCACTGTATGACTTATGACTTAGATTAATCTGTTCATATTTTTTCTTTTTACGGATTTATACTTTTTGAGGTTTGACAGTAAGTCGATTTTGGGGTATTATTTGTTGCAGTTGAATCGGTATTTATCTACTTTTGTAGTTTACAAAATGAGCGTTCAAAACAAAAACTAACTTTACTACGACCAGGTCGGTTTGGACTCGTCAATAACTGCAACCACAGCTTGTATCAGTTGTTGGGTAAAGCGACCCTTGAAAGGTTCCATAAGGCAATACTGCGTAAAGTATGGTGGTATAAAAAGAACTGTTGATCTATCCTAACGTGAGACGCCAAGCTGAAGTTTCACATCTCAAGAGAGGAAAAACTATTTTCTTTGTAAATGCAAAACTCGAGCAGGGACCAACCGATCATTGAACAAACTTGTTCGTTATGGTGTTCTAATTAATACAAATATAGTGAAAGTGTTGTTCCACTTGAAAATTTATGCCATTCCATCAACTGTCCTAATGCATACTCAACCGATTGTAAATGACCCTGAGTCGTCTATTAATAACCAACCAAAACCAGTTTTATCAATCAGGTTTCATCTTTTTGCGCATTAAAGGATTTGATGTGTACAAAAATATTAAAGCATTAGAGAGAAAGTTATTTGGTATTTCCCTAATACTTAAACATGTCTTTTAAAACCTCGTGTTTGCAGACTATTAGGGGAAAGCCTTTAACCATTAATGGTTTCCAGAATAGCTGCAGAGCTCTTCAAATTTTAGAAATGGTGGCTGACATGAGAATTGTGACAATATGTGATTAGCCCATGGACTTGCTCCCTATTTTTCTTGAAAGCCCAAGAAGCAGATCACATACACGTCTACTTGTGCAGTGAAGCTCATATACTAGCCTTGAATTTAACAATTCATATTTTTGGCATTGGTGATTATCTTTCTAAGAGACTTAATTAGCTTTTTATTTTTTTCTTCTGATAGTACGCTGCGGAGATCAATTTGTTATGTTGGAATTGTGGCAAATATTAAATTAGGACTGATACTTTCGCATGGAAATGCGACAGCTGTGAAGCGAGCGGCGTTTTCTATAAATAAAGCAATTTTAGTAGCGAATCTGAAAGAACATAGTCCGATTTCTCAAAGAGAACAGTGCACAATCCTATAAGATCTCATGAAAGTATTCATAAAATTCCCTATCACTCAAAAATGTTGACAAATGTGAGAGCTGCCCATAGGAGATATGAAGAACATCTCAAAGAGAGTCAAAGAACTAGGCGAAGTGTACCAGAACCGAGCGCTCTGCCGGCCGCGAAACCTAACCGGAGCTTGTTACTTTTTCAAATGTCTTTCTCAATAAAATTCAGTAATTGATTTTAAAAATTGCATAAAGAAAATTTGTGCATTTAAAAGAATAATTATAGAAATTTATCATATGTGCAGACAAAAGTATCATGCATAAAGTATGACCTCGACTGTATAGTCTCAAAAACTTTAAATATCGAAACATATTTTCACACTCGAACCGATAGCTCTAGATTCTAGAACAATGTTGGTTTTTTTTTTTTTTTTTTTTTTTTTTTTGATTTTTAATTTTTTTTTAATATTTTGTTTTTAAGACACAAATTGCCTTTTTCTAATTATTATTTTCTATAATAAAATTAGTATAAATAATATCCTAATTCTTACCTAATTAATAATAAGTTTAGTACAGTGTTATAGCTATATTGCAATTATTTAGTTTTTAATTAAGTATTGCTCTAAATTATATATTAGGCTACACTGCTATAATATTTGAGCCTACTCCTTAATTTTATTTATTTCTTTATTTAAAAATGTACTTTGAAAACTACACTTGATGATTCCTTAGCTTATCTGATTAATTCAGCGTTGGAGTAACTTAGGGATTAATTATGTAATTTTCATTAACAGTAAAAAAATTGCCTGAAAAATACAAGAAAAATAAAAATAGAATAAAAGTCATAGATTTTTTTATGAGAAAAAAAATTTACCCGTAAAAGAAAATCAGTTGATTATAAATCAGTTTGCATTTCTTTTGTGCCATACCCTGCTCTAGGAATCTAGACCTAGGGATATAATATAAAAATTAGTCATGCTTCTATTGCATTATTATTATTACTCATTTATTATGTATTATTATTATTTATTATTATTATTTATTATTATTATTTATTATATTATTATTATTATTATTAATTATTATCTATTGATTCGATCACTATGTATATCCAGTAGTTTGAAATTTTTTCTTGGATTGGGAATTTGCTCGTAGGCAGGATATATAGTTAAGATTACGGAGCTGGTGCTGATTCCATTATGATATACCTCCCATCTGATTTTTGCGTGCTGATCGACATCCCGTTTTTGTGCATATCATGGATCCCTATTTGTTGGCATATTCCCTAGGAATGGACAAAATTTCACTGTGCACACTTACTTAGGCGCTGTATAGACGTCTACAATCCCTGCATATATCTACCAGTAGCCCAGCAAGTTTTCTGCGGTGTCAATATTATGTGGAAGCACGGCTGGTTAACGTTGAGCTACATCTACCATGTTATGGATGCCCAATGCATCCTGGATGATGTCTATGCATCCATGCTTGATAATATCAGTCCGGATGGTCCGTCATTGTTCTTTATCCCAGGCGTGAAAAACTGAACGATCTTGTAAAGCAGTTGTATTTGCCAAAGTTGGTCCTCTGAGCTGTCTGGCTTCGATGGTTGCTATATGAAAAATATGTGACTTAACTGGGACCATGGCACAAAGAGTAACCATGTTTATTTTGTAACAGTAGAAGCCAGAGCTGTTGGCTTATCGCAGGCGTTGCCATGTAAAATGGCAGCTACGTTGACTCATGGCACAAGTACGTAACATTTCTCATCGTAACAGAGAGCAGAGCTGTTCGGAGGTTTCTTCCGAGGTCAGATGGCTAACCATTGTGATGATTGCAGTGAAGTTACAGGCCTACTACTCGCGTAGTGGGCTCCCAGCATACGACTGTGTACGTGTATGTGGGCGACTTGTTTTATTGACAGCTTTCCAAGAGCTCTAGTTTTAAGCTGGTGTGTTGTTACACAATGGCAAGTAAGATATGCTTCTGGTTCCAGTTAGGGTAACTCGATACGGATGAGCTTTTGGAGAAGGAGTATGCAAATCGATTAAGACAGTTTTGGAGAGGCTTCAATATCAGGTACACATGGATGGTTAATATGCGTCAACCTCAAGAATTGGTAAAGCATTTTCTGCTAACTGGTTCAGCAAGCAGTTGTTCACCAAATATCCGCTGCTTTGCCTGCTGCTATTGGGGTACAGCCGGAGGTACAAAGGAATGCCAGCGTGCGACCAAAAGAGGAATGGCCACCGAGGGGAAACCTTGACGCCAGGGTCACAGGAACATCGTACGTGAACCACTGTACAACAGGGAGAAATCATCATCTTACTTCCACTACGCTATAGGCTAAAAACTGGTCTTTTTTTGTTTTAATCTTTTTTTTTTTTTTAATATCAAAATGTTTCTTTTTTTGTTTTTTTTACAATAAAATCTCTTTTTATGTATATTAAAGATGTTTTAAATTATACAGTAGTACCAATACCCCTTCTAGGCCTAAATATTGGCTATTAATACGGATTTTAATATTATTACCGCTGTATACTAGTATTAACTATGATATTGATATATATGCTAGATTTATATATATATATATAGTATTATGAGATCTATTATTATTTTCTATTATTTCAGGTTTAAATTTTATATAAGATATATATACTATTTTTCAATATTTTATAATCAAAAAAAGCAAGTGATACGAGCTCCTTGCTGTTGTCAGGAGAAAAATGAGCAATCTCTTTTTTCGTTGCTCTCTTTTCAATGCATCCGCTCTCGACAGCAGTCGGTATTGAATACTTTCTTTAAACACAAGAATATTCATAAGTATACTACAGTTGGTGTAGGAAAAGATGGTATCGAAGTGAAAAGTATGATTGATTTTGAATTGGTGAAGAAGAAAATGTTGAAGTATGTGTTGGATGTTAAATCAGTGAGGGGGTTAGGAATGGGATTATCGGATCATTATGTTGTTTTATGTAAAATTAAGTTGGTGGGGGCTTGGCTGGAGAGAAAGGTGATAAGGAAGGAAGTGGGAAGAATTAAGAGTGAGAAGTTAAGTGAACAGGATAATTAGGATAACTATTTAAGGGCACTTGCAAATAAATCAGTTGAATGTGAACAAGTTGAAACTGAACAGATCTGGAAGCAAATGAAGGAAGGCGTTGTTAGTAGTGCAAAGGAAGTATGTGGATGTGCTAAAGTAGGAAGTAAGAATGTTAACAGTGAGTGGTGGAATGAAGAGGTGATGCAAGTGGTTAAAAGTAAGAAAGAAGCGTGGGTGTATGTACTAAAAGTCAATAATGAAGTTACAAAAGAAAGATGCTTGGAATTATTTAATTAGTATAATTATAGTTATAATTATAATTTATATTTATATTTATTGTTATTTATAATTATTATAATTATAGTTATATAATTACAGTAATTTTATTTGATCCCTCAATAATTAATATAGACATGAAATTTTAATGCTTACAATATTGATTATAATTAATAACAATCAATTATAATAATAAAAATAATAATAATAATAATAATAATAATAATAATAATAATAATAATAATAATAATAATAATAATAATAATAATAATAATAATAATAATAATAATAATAATAATAATAATATTAATAATAATAATAATAATAATGATAGTACAAATAGTAATAATAATAATAATAATAATAATAATAATAATAATAATAATAATAATAATAATAATAATAATAATAATAATAATAATAATAATAATAATAATAATAATAATAATAATAATAATAATAATAATAATAATAATAATAATAATAATAATAATAATAATAATAATAATAATAATAATAATAATAAAATATGTTTGTTGGTTTATTAGTAATATAAAAGACTAAACAATTTTTACCTAAAAATGTTTTATTTTTATCGAAAATTCTTCAGATAATTTAAGTGCAAATTAGATGTGAAATTTTGCTGAGTAATGAAAATTCACAAAATTGAAATCAGTCAGTGAGAAAGTCAGTCGTCGGTCAGTAGGACAGTCACTCTGCAGTCGGTTAGTTAGTTGGTCAGTTATTTAGTCAGTCAGTAGTTAGTTTGTTAATCAGTCAGTCAGTCAGTCAGTCAGTCAGTCAGTCAGTCAGTCAGTCAGTCAGTTAGTCAGTCAGTCAGTTAGTCAATCAGTCAGTCAGTCAGTCAGTCTGTAAATTAGTTTGCGAATTACTCGGCCAGTCAATCGGTGAGTGAGTCAGTCAGTACGGTGAGTGAGTCAGTCAGTATATAAGATAATATTTTTTTTTTCACCTGGAACTTTTGTTTTTATTCTTAAGTTCCTCAGAAAATTTAAGCTCAAATTTCTTTTAAAATTTGATGAATAATAAAAATTCACAAAATTGATGAATCAAGAGCCGTTACGCATGAAATAAATTCCCTTATACATGATTGGGGATGCGAATGTGGATTATATAACTAATATATTAGTAATATTTACATCAAAATATTGGTCTTACAGCAGATAAGCTACAATTTGTCTGGACGATGTTGTGAAGAATTAAAATTGCACCATGCAAATTTATAATGGAATCAAACTGTAGATCGTTTTATCAACAAGAAAAACCAGTTTGATTCTATTTTTTGCTTGACTTTGCTTGAGACGAATATTAAAAAATGATTTATACATAATTGACCCACATGAGAAATTTGCATGAGGTAAAGGGGTAGTTTTATGAATAACACCCTAAAAGTTGCTTGGAGAACTACAAAAGACATTCGCTATAACTAAAATTCTTTGTAATGTGTACAAAATTTAAAGGAGATTACTTTTAGATAAAATTAATTTATTTTTCATAAATGATGTGGAAGGGGTAGATAAGAAAAAGTAACATCGAAGCAGTCTGAAGTTAGAGGCAAAAGTTTGCTGAGTAAAATATTTATGTGAAGAAAAATTAAAAATAACATTTGAGCCTTTAGTTAATATGAAAGAAAACAAAATGACTTAGTCAAAATTAGAGGAGATATTTGCAACAAATTACCAAGAAGAATAGAAAGAAGAGTTAGAAGGTTTATCGCATATTTTACGGAAAATTTAATTTGGTTTGTCGAAAAATAGAATAATCAAAAAACCAAGGCCAATGAATTCAGGGAAGTTGCTCATGAAAATATCATATCTATAAAGAGTTCCACTAATAGTTAAAATTAAATGATCGAAAGAACCCAGAACCCACAAAAGTGAAATTAAAGTTGGTAGCACCTAAAAGTGAAGCAAAAAGTTGATAATTCATAAAAATTAACAAAAAGTTAGTAACTCACAAATATGAACCAAGAAATTACTAAGTTTTAAAATGAAACCCCAAAAGTTGGAAACTATCAAAACTGAACAAAAAAAAGTTGGTAACCCACAACAAAAGTGAACAAAAAAGTTGGTAGCCTACAAAAAATGAATCAAATACTTTGTGACCACGAAAAGTGAACCAAAAAGTTAGTAACTCACAAAATGAACCAAAACGTTGGCAATTACGATAGGTGAGATAAAAAGTTGATAATCCACAAAAGTGAACCAAAATTTGATAACTTCCAAAAATGAACCAAAAAAAACTGGTAACCCAAAAAAATGACAGAAAAGGTTGGTAACCCATAAGGGTGAACCAGAAGTTGGTAATCCCAAAAAGTGTACATGAGAAGTTGGTAACTACCGGAAGTGAAAAAAAGTAGGTAATCCACAAAAGTGAACAAAAAGTAAGTAACCCACAAAAATGAACCAAAAATTTAGTAACCACCAAAAGGGAACCTGAAAACCTGGAAACTACCAAAAGTGAAAAAAGTTGGTAACCCACAAAATTGAACAAAAAAGTTGGTAGCCCACAAAAATGAACAAAAAGCCTGGTAGCCACCAAAATTTAACAAAGAAACGTCGTAACCTCCAAAGTTGAAACCAAGTAATTTGGTAAACCCCAAAAGTGATCAAAATAATTGGTACCACAAAAATGTTCCAAAAAAGTTGGTAACTTACAAAAATGAACCAAAATTTTGGTAATCCACAAGAGCGAATCAAAAGTTGGTAAAACCCAAATATGAAACTGAAAAGTTGGTAACTACCGAAAGTTAACAAAATTGTTGGAAACCCAGAAATTTAAACAAAAAAATTGGCAATTCAGAAAAGTTAACCAAAAACCTGGTAACACAAAAAATGAACCAAAATGTTTTTAACCACCAAAACTGAACCGATAACCACAAATGTGAACAAGAAAGTTTGAAACTCCAAAAGGTAACCAAAAAAATTGGCAATTCCAGCAAAAAATACCCAAAAAAAATTGGTAACCTTCGAAAGTAAAATTGAAAAGTTGATAACTAGCGAAAGTAAAAAAAAAGTTGAAAACCCACGAAATGGAACCAAAAAGTTGGTAACTATCAAAAGTGAACCTGAGAAGTTATTGATTATCGAAAGTAAAAAAAAGTTGGTAACCAACAAAGGTGAACAAAAAAAATAGATATCTCTCAAAAATGAATAAAATGTTGGTAACCACCAGAAGTGAACCACAAAAATTCGTAACTTCCGAAAGTGAAAGAAAAAAAGTTGATAACTTCTATGATAGATGGCTTTTGAAATCTCAACATCACCATACTTTAAGAACTTTCTTTTGACTTTCATAAATCTTAGATTTATAAGAAATTTCACAATCGACGGGCACATTTTTTATATGCGGGGTACAGAGGTCAGATCGTCGAAGATGTCTCTATAGAGAATCAATTTGGTGAACGGTACTGGCCGATTTAGTAAGGGAATTTGGATGAGGTGGATGTTAAATAAATATATCGGGAAGAGGTGTATTTGTCCTTAGGGAATTCTGAGTGAGGGATCCAATCGCAGAAGAAGGGTTAGAGAAGCCCCACACAAATTCCCTGTGTACTGTAAAAATTGGCGAGAGAATGTTTCTTCAGTTGTAAAACATATTCATAAGTATAATGAGCATTATTATTTAGAAACAAAAAAACACCGAAGTGCGCACGAATTACTAAGCATGAAAGAGACCAGACTCAAAGGTACACCGCCGGACTTCGTGCCAGCAGAAATAAGCTTGATGGGCATTGTTGTCTCAGACTTTAAGGTCCCCAACATTCGTGCCGGAACACAGTCTGCTTATTCCGGTCACCAGATGGGGCACAGGATCCATTGCATGTTCAGGATGTATACACCTAAAATGCTGGGCATCCTCAATGGTAGCCAGGTTCTGGTCATCCTACAATATGCTGTCTGGCAAGCTCCAAAAAAATAATATAGCCTGTACCGATCATCACGGCGCGACTGCAGGAACCCCCCACCTTCAGGCAAGGAATAGCATGACCACGACAACAGAGGAGAGATATATGTCACTATGCAAGTGATCATATAATATATTACAGAAAGAGTATGTAGGGAAGAAAAAAAAAAAAAAAAAGTACGATCAGCAGACACCGGTAAGGAGGATTTATAATTGTAAGGTAGGGAAAATAATAATAAGTAATAATAATAATAATATAATAATTAATAATATAAATAATAATAATGATATGAATAATAATAATGAACCAAAGATTAATAATAATATATAATAATAATAATAATTAATAATATAATATAATAGAGGGGGCATGATCTCTTGACTTACCTTGAACACTTTTCTGCATCATGACAGAACGAGATTCGTGTGTTCGACTTAAAGTAATCCATCCTTCCTTCCCATCCATTTCTCGATAAGGATTTTAATGACACATCATCTCCACCAATTACAGGCACTCGATTACTCTCAGTGCACCTCACATAAAATAATATAATAATAATAATAATAATAATAATATTTCTTTTATCTTTTAACACTATCTCTCTCAGGGATCATGAACAATCAGGAATGGATCGAGGAGTACACTATTTTTCATTTCCTTTGTACATATATAACTGTACTTCTTTCACAGTTACTGGGCAGTGGATAATCTACTCTTATTAGCTCCGACTCCAGCATCATCATTTTTAAATATGCGTTTCCCTTGCTTTTGCATTCCACACCAAAAAAAAAAAAAAAAAAAACCTGCCTCCACCCACACCACAAACTACCTGCAACTCAACTAGTTTCCTGCCCTGTTTAAATATCACAAGGAATCCGATCAATACCTTAAAGAATTCTTTCATGCAGAAGACTGATACAAAAACATTACAAAGTTCAAAAATATAAATAATAGAACATAGCAACAAAAACTCAAATCTCTGTAGGAGAGTGGGCTCCTGCGATGAGGTTAATTGGGACCTTGTCGCTCATACTTAAATTACATTCGTCTTTTAACAATATAACATCGAAAAAAAAATCCCAAACCCAAAATGACACAGCGCTGCGTTCTTCGAATGAGAAGTTTGTTGTTATGTACTTCGTTGACCTGACCCTTCGATCGAAAGAGACGATGGTAGACGGAAAATCTGATCAGAAAGAGATAACTGGTTCTAGCAACATCCATTTCTTCTCCTGGCATGTATAAAGTTTTCGGAACAAGGCCACGTCTCCTACAGAGCTTCCTGAAAAAATTTTATCGTTATATTATATATATTATTATATAATTATATATTAGTATATATTTATATATAATAGTATTAATATATATATATAATATTATTATATCATTATCTATATATATATATTATATATAGTATTATAATATATATTATAATATATGTATTATATTATATATAATATCTAATATTTAATATATAATTTATATAATAATCTTTAAATGCCACTATATAACTGTTCTAAATTGAAAATTAAATCAGTTCATTACACCGTATTCAATCCTTTATTAATATTTATAAAAGCGATATTGGAACGTGTCGTTCATAACTATAATTTCATCTTCTCATTCAAATGCTTTAATATTATATTATTGAGGGCACAAACCCATTTAAATCCTCCTACAATGTACTCAAATAAAGCAATTACAATGCCCTAAGGCAATATTTATCAATTTTAAAATTGCTAATCAATAGAAAAGCTTTCAATTTTTAATAAAATTTTAAACTGTTTTATTAAATTTTATCCTAGTTGGTAATATAATAAAACTCTTTAACTAGATAAAATAAGCAAATACTATATATATATTATATATATATATTATATATAAAAAATATAATTTAATAATTTATAATTATTTTATATATTTATATATATATTAATATAAGTATACTATATATACTATATATATATATTATTATTATATATATTAATAACGTTAATTTTGTATAATATTTATATAATATATATATAAATATTTATTAATTAATAATATATAAATATTAGTATTAATAATATATATATGAGGCTCTGAATTGGAATCAAAGGCTTATGAATGTATATGCGGATATAGTTGTAGGACGTTGTTTAAGACATAAATTGGTGGCAAAGTGATGCTAATATTAATAGCGGACCGTAGTAGAAGAAGTGATGGATTAGTGATGTGTTATTGTCTCCTTGGTATATTTATTTGTATAGGGATGGGTTGAAATGAATTAGACGATTGTGAGGTGCAGGGGAAATGGGTTTAGAATGATTAGCGAATGGAGATGAGTGGAGACTGTGCCCCTACCTATTATCATAGTGGATTTGAGATTCGATTTTATTGTGTTTTTGTACCTGGTGTGAAATGAAGGAGAGTTTTGAGAGGATTGGGTAGAGAGATTTGGCAGGCAGCATTGTTGTAAAAGGAGGGAGTTTGGAAAGTCAAACGATACCGATAAGAGTAAGGTTAATGGTTTTGTGAGTGAGGACAGTCATCTGGTGTCTGAAAGTTATGTTAGATGCCGTTGAGCAGCTGAGAACAAGTGTTGAGTCTTTAACAAATACTTCTAGGATATAATGTTGCTGGTGTGAAAAGGAACGGAATTTGGGGAACGGTATGATGCGGAGAGTTGTCATTCGTTTGTAGTTTAGGGAAAGTTGTGCAATGGAGACACAGAAAGGTGGCTGAGTGCACATTTAAAATCAGATTGGTGATGTTAAAGTGGACAAAGCCTTTTGAGTGCCAGCTAGGATCGTTTACATAGAGTAGTATTGGTGTACCTGTGTTAATGTTATAGTAGTGAGGACTATGGTCTGGAAATAAGGGTAGTAGATACGTAAAGTCTAGAAATATGTATATAAATCCTTAGGGGCGTGTTAGGTGTGAAAAAGAATTGATTAAAATGAACGGATTGAACGTTGTTAAGAGAGTTATGTGGTGGTGAAAAACGGGGTAAATGAGAGATAAATGAAAGTACGTTGAGATGGTTTGGTTTCTGTGGAAAGGAATTGTTGAATGAAGTCGGTTCGTTAGTTTACGCCGGATTGTATCACAGTGGAAAGTGTGGTTTGGGATCGACTCGGCTGGGAGACGAAGGAAAAAAGTGGATTGAGTAGTCGTAACGAATGGTCTGAAGGAGAGAAATGGACGGAGTTTGGCACGAGGGCGACAAGATAAGAGGGTTGCATATAGGAGTGAATGGCGGGGGTTTGTGAGTGGGGTGATGGTTGCTGGGCCACATGGGCCCAGGGAAATGAGCCCTACCTTGGACGGACTATTGGCCCACAGTGAGGGGTTTCCGTCGGAGGTCACGTGAGGCTTCGGTAGGGTGGATTTTCTGACTGCGCCGACGTACTCACTAGTAGATATAGAAAGGGGGCGTTAAGCTGGGCTTTTATTTTCGACTTGTTGTCTGTTTTATACTTCTTTCACTGGCATGTCACGACCTTCCCCCTAGTATCTTGAGGGAAGAAAAAAAGGAAGATGATGATGATTGATGACCGATGAATATTATATTATATCTTAATAGTTAATATATTTATAATATATATATATTAATATTATATAATATATATATATATACTATATTTAAATATATATATATATTTAAATAATATGATATATATATATTACACGGGGTATCATATGAATTAGCTGCTCTAGGCCGTCCGTCTCTATCACCGTATCAGAGAGTATCAGAACATACAACTGATATCTTCAAATTTGCAACTACTTGGTTTCTTATTTTTTTTTTTTTTTTTTTTTTTATTAATTGTGCAAATGTGTACCATGTAAACAAAGTGATAAACGACACATTTCGACTCGTTACATAATATGAACTGTTACAGTCTATGGGTATGTCCAGCTACCATTCGCTGTTGGGAGTATGTATCGCTGATAACTGTGGATGAAAAGTAAAGCTTCAGTATTTCGGATTTCTAACAGTTAGCAGTTTTATGCATTTTTGTATTATATTTGCTCATAGAATTTCTGCTTATAGCTCATATCCTATCTTATGGAAGGACATTTTATATAAATAATAATATAATATATATATATATATTATATTAATATATATAATATATATATTAATTATATAATATTATATTATACCTATATAATATAATAATCATATATATATATATATATATATATATAATATTATATTTACTATATATTGCCTCTGTGGATATAAAAATGGCACCGCTAATTTCGTGGTTCGATTTGATATATGAACTTTAAAAAAGGAATGTGGTTGTTATCGTACTAGCAAATCTTATTTGATTTCCGACATGTCAAACAGCTATTAGTGTGCTAAAAGCTAAAGGGGAAACAGGTTCCGTATTCATTGATTTACAACATCAGAAAAAAACTGATAAGAAATGGAGGCAATTTATGCTTAGAGGGCTTTCAAATGGAAAATGGTGTCACGATAGGGCTCCAGTTTGAGAGAATTCAAACGTTCGAGTGCATGCTCGTAGATAATAATGAAGAAATAAAAGGTATCTGAGGAGAATTTTACCGTTTTTTCGCCTGCAAGTTTGAATCTGAGACGCAGTGTAACAGTCCCTGTGATGCAAAAGTTACACTGTTTATAAACTCTTCCACCAACGACAAATAAATTATCTATATGTATATATATATATATATATATATGTATATATATAATATATATATATAATTATTTTATAATATATATAGTAATATTTTATATATATCTAATATATTATATATATATATATTAATAATATAATATATAAATAATATTAATAATATTTATATACTATATATTTATATATTATATATCATTTATATAATTTATATATATAATATTATATTTAGAAATTAAATTATGTTGTATATAAATGAAAGGAGAGATAACATTTCATTTATTCACATTTTATATTTAACATTTACATTATTTTTTTTAAAAAATCTATATAATATTATTTAAAAGCAACTTTTTCTTTGTTTTTTTAAATGTAACTTTAATTATAGCATTCTTTCAATTCAAACATTTTTTTTTTATTGACTAGGGTAAAGGAAAACACGAATTAAACACTACGAAAAATAAGAGTATATAACAACAAATGGGCAGACTGATGAAATATTGTTAGAGACAAAAGGATTGATTGAACTTTTAGTACTCAAGTATTGTACCAGAGATGGTGAGACTTATAATATAATAATATAATATAATTATATTAATAAATAATAATAAATAATAATCAAAAATGATAATGCATTATTTTTAAATTCTCTCCACCTAACATAATTCCTTATCCCTCCATTCAATGTTATATATATTATATATTATATATAGTATATATATAATTATATAATTAATATTATATATTATATATAATTATATATATTATATATATATTATTAATATTATTATATATAATATTATTATATATAGTTATATTATATAATATATATATATTATATTTACTATTATATATATAATATATAATATTATATATATATATTATATATAAGTATATAATATGTATTATTATATATTAATTATATATATATTTATATTATATGACATCTCATATATTATATATATCACTATAGTACTATATATATATATATATATATTATTTATATATACTATATAGATATCTACTATATATATATTATATATATTATTATATATATATATATAATATATAGTATTATAATATATATATATATAGTATATAGATATATATTATATATAATAATATAATTAAGTTTTTAGTGTTTTAGTAAGCTATAATTGATTAAAGATTTAAATTGCGTGGTGAAACAAACGATATCCTGTTCAATACATGTGATTTCAATTCACAGAGAATTAAATAATAAATTTATTTGTTATATTAACAATAAATAAATTAATTTGTTTATTTACAAAAAAAAATTGCAACTGCACATCAGTAAGTAAATTAAATATTGGTAGAATTAAAATATAGATGAAAACAAATAATAAGATGAATATATAATAATAATATAATAATAATAATTAATAATATAATAATAATATAATATAAATTATAATTATAATAATAATAATTAATAACTAAAAAATAATAGTACTAAATTAAGTTTTTACTACAAGATTTGAAGTGTTTTTTTTATAAAATACTATTAAACTGAGTTATCATTTGAACAAGAAAACACGTTCTGTGTATTTTTTAATCTTTAGCACATAATCCGAACCTCTAGCAGGATAACGTAAAGTTTATAGGGCACTCTGGCAGAACGGGCCTGACGGGAGATAGAGGCACGCTGGAAAGATTTGAGAGAAAAAAGAATGTTTCATATTTTGTTGTTCAATAGCTATTGAAAAAAAATGTTTAAAATTAGAAAGTTGTATATATATATAATATTATTTACTTATAAATATTATATATATATATATATAAGATCGCTGTGTATACTATAATTACTATATATATATATTTATATACTTATAATATATATAATTAGTAGATATAATACTTAGTAATCGTATTCATTCATTACCCATGCAATTACTATAATACATCGATATTATAGTAAATTTATTATTATATATAAAATATATATTATATTATATATATATATATTATGTATTCCTAGTTTTTAAAGAAATGATTTAGGGATTTGATGCATTTTTACAAAAAAATCATAGAAAAGTTTCAAAGAATTTAATTAGCTTCGGACTAAGACGGTAAATTGAGGAACTGTCAAATGTTTAGCGTAACAGATATTACTTTTACATAAAAAACAAAAATTAAATTAAGGCTGATATACGAAAAATTGATCAGATAACGTACCAGCAAATTAAGAAGTTTATCGATGCTAAAAAAAAAGAAAAGAATTTAGTTACAGAACTAACAAAGCCATAATTTTTTTTTTTTTGCAACCAAAAAATGAAAAATCGTGATAACTTAAGAGGTATATGTTTCAAAAATAACTAAGGAAAATAAATAAAATACAGCTTATAAAGACAGCTTACTATTGCAAACTCCTGCCTAAGAAAGTCTGGGTATATATTTTTATCCAGAAGTCTATCAAGACCCCCAGCGTTACATTGGTAGTCATTTCCACCGTAAACGAATAACTTGGCTTCCTGTTAAGAATCTCGAAATTAGGAATCTTAAGACAAGGAAATTTTCTTTAAGACTTTATGTAGAATAATTTTACGAACAATTTTTAAGACTTATTTAATAATTTTGACGAAATTTTTAAATTAATTTAAAATTTTCGAAATTTTAAAGCCTTAATTAATAATTTTATCTTTGGTTCGGTTATATATATTTGGTTATACATGGGCTGTGATTAATTACACTAAATCTTCTTTACACACATACTTAACGGTCAATGTTACAATAGTGCACCACCCCCCCCCCTATTCTAACAACACAAATATAGATTCTATAATTGCTACTACACAAAAAGTTTCCCTAAAATTTTAAAGGGAAAATTTCTCGAATATTCACCACAGGTGGACCTAAAAATATCCCTGATGAGAATGGTTCGAGGCATAGTTTCCTATCAAACTCACATAGTCCGCGTAACTGATATTCACTTCGTCAGGAAAACATTTGTTCAATTTCCCCCGACTACAGAATCTATTTCGGTAGGTAATGAACATTCCAGTAAGGGAGTTAGGCCATAATTAATCTTACCCTGCAATAATATATATACTAGTTATATATTAATTATATATATTATATATAATTAAATATATATATTAATATATATTATATATAATATTTAATATATACTATATATATATATATATGATATATATATATATATATATATATTATATTATATAATATACATAATAAATAGACAATTTCCAACGATCGTACAGCTAAGTTATATAAGGACGCCACTCTCCGTAGATACAAATTACAAATAATGGAATACTTAGTACCATCCTAACAAATTTAAATAATCGTACCTAGCTATACATCCTATCCACCAACACTCTTGTTCAGCATTTTTATGCACATTGACTTGATCCAATTCTACTTCTATAAATAATCAATTGGTTATGTAAGACGACCTAACAATCATAGCTCAAAGTTTCTATAAATACAGGGGGTCATCCTGACAACAATATATAAACCCACTGGGACATAATTGCCACTTTACAAAGTGACCAAAATCCGTTCATATCACATTATTTACCCCTGATAGAATAAATACAAATATCCTTCCAGAGCTTTTCCTAGTTAACAATATTTACCTCCCCTATAATAACAACCTTAACGTTTCTAGGCTTGACTTTCGATAACATATGACATTATAAAATTCACTCCTTCTCCCAGAACCCACCACACATAAACAATTTATTACTTCTAGAGCACACACACAAAATTAACCTCGATGAAAACCATTATCTGGACAAATTGTTTGCTAACAGTTAAGAGATTCCTAGACAATAGTATAGAGACAATACCTTCGCCCCTTCCTAAACTACACATTACTTGCCTGGGTATCAGCAATATCACAGTCCAATATTCAGGAAAATTATATAACCTAAAAACTTAAAGCATTCTCAGGATAAGTAACATGATGCATACCTCAATTACCCAATACCACTCTAACGAAACAAAGGATTCGTTCCGTATGAAAGCCATCACTTACAATATATCACACTGCAACAGATGCACTCTCCTGCACCAGAAGAAACAAAACAAAATTACAAGCATATATAAACAAATTTTGTAGTAAACTTCGGCAGAATCGTTCATCCTTCCACGACTATGTTTGTCATTTCCGCGTGCTTCTCCAGACTTTTTCCGTTTTTTATGGATATATTATTTTTTTGCATATTAATAACAGAAAGAATATATTGAATATAAATCTATAACAGCTAAATAATTCAAGCAGTTGTCGGTTAGGGGAGAGTAATTGTTTGTGAATGGATACCAAGTAGCATACAACACAGATCATGATTAAGAGGAAAATGTTATATTTAAGTAGTCGCCTCGTGGTGCGGAGGTTAATCACCGACTTCATACGAGAGGGGGGACCCGGGGGCTGGGGTTTTTGCCTTTTAACCCCTCCCCCGGCATTAGCAGTTGGAGATTTCTATCAATCCTGGGGGCGAAATTAAACTCCTGCTGCGAACATCGGTTTGATGGCGCATGTTCTGGAATAGCACGGCCCTTAAGTTCGATTTCCTCTGGTTAGTAGTCGCCGTAGTGATTACCCTCTGAAAAAGGGGATAAGCACGCTAAAAGGGTAGTTTTTTTTTCCTCCAGTTTAAAATTATCTCTTACTTGCTGTATTTTCGCTAATAAATGAGAGAAACACGTCCACAAAATCGGGAAAAACGCGAGGAGCTCGGAATGATCAAAACGTGACTCATGGTTTCGGGATAATTATTTTCAACTATCTGTTGAATTATTATTATTATTATTATTATTATTATTATTATTATTATTATTATTATTATTATTATTATTATTATTATTTAATTATTATTATTTATTTATTATTATTTTGTTAAAGTTTCATAATATTCAAAAGGGAATAGTTAAGAAAATAAATTTTGAAACTGTGCAACTGTAAAAACGTACAAAAACAAAATAGGGAAAACCGCCTATGTTCGTTCTTAATACTCTTTTTATAGACGGGCAAACACTTTACAGACCACACCTAGATTAACAAATTCTTTTAAATTGTTTACATAATGTTATACTTCACTAAAAACAAAATAGATTTAACCTTATGGACAAAAGGATACAGAAGGACGTGGGCAAAGAGTACATACCCCTAGAGTATGGGCAAAGAGTACATACCCCTAGTCATTTGGAAAGATGACTAGAGTATATGCGGATAAGATAAATAAGATATGTTCTATGTACAACAAACTTTTTTTAATTTGAAAATGAGAAATACGTAATGAATCAGAATCAAATTCGCACGAGACTTGAAATTCGTAAAAGCAGAGAAACGAAGAGAAAATTTAGTCAGAAAGAAGAGGAAGAAAAAAGGCAAAGTGTATGGTTATAATGTAGCCTTGGTGTTCAGGATTTGAAGGGGAGAATTATAAGAGGAAAAAAAAGAGTATTGGAATAATCATCGACGGTGTAAATACAGTAGGGTAACAAGGAATAGGAATGTCAAGACGCAAGATCAGAACAACTACCCATAAGAAATTTTTTTAGAACCAATGAATGGGATGTTTTCTTGATCCGTTCATCTGTCATGCGAAATGGGAAAATATGAATTCGGAAAAACGGTTGTCCTTGTCGCAATGCCGCAGATCATAAGGCTGTAAATTAGAAAGAATAGTATTTTCAAAAAAAAGTGTAGATATTTTTGTGGTCATGTTCAAAATGTGACCGCCTCGTGGCGCAGAAAAATTGACTTGCCGACTCTCAACGAGAAGAGTGGGTTCAGAATTCTTTTCAATCCAAGTTCGAGAATCGTCTTCTTTAAAGCGCGAATAAAACTCGAATGCAAACAGTTGGTGGCGTGTTGGGATAGCTGCCTTAAAGTTACGTAATTATCTTGTTAGCTCCTCGGTGTTACCCTTGAAAAAGGGGAAAATAAAGCACGTTTAAAAAGTAGTTTTTTTTTTTCTTCAATAATGTTTCATAAAGATTTGTTAAGAGGACATACCTTATCAGACCGGGTTGAACACATCGACTACCAAAGTTAACAAGTCGAAGGAAAAAAATCCTATAAGCAATGAACGTTCCTATTCAAAGCAATACTAGAGACCTAGGACGAGGCCTGATAATTGAGGCTTAATACTAATGCATTCTAATAAATTAATAACAACTGTCCTGCTTCAATTCTTGGGAAAGAGGGACAAGCGCTATTTAATCGGAGATAACGAAAGGAAACATATACTTTCTTAGAGAATTTTAAAGACATGGTTTTATTTATGAATATATTTAGTTTCTTGTTTTCAGTGTTAGTCATATTTAAACATTTTTAATTTAGTTTAAAAATCTTAACATTCAATTAGTCTTAGAGGCTTTGTTATAAAAATTAACTACTCGTTCGTTTTCATGTTTAATAGTTTTCAAGTGTGTGGACCTAGTGATCTTCTTGATATTCAAACAAAGAGAAACACTCATATTCTTAAAAGTATTCTTAAATAGGATTTATATTCCTAAAGATATCTCTTTAAGGAGGTAAAGACCAAAAAGAAAAACCTAGGATAAACGAACAAGCAATGTCAGAATTGGAGAAAGTTTATCATATAAATAAATAATGTCAGAAATCAAATATACTCTTTAAAGATCATTTCTGAGGTTGTCTGTTATTATTGAGATATATTTCAAGTTACAGTTTAAGAGAAGTCAAACTCTTATTGTAAACAGTCGCTTTATGCATATTATTTCATTGCAAAAAAAAACCATAAAGTGAATTCCAATATAAAACGAGTTAAATTATTTTTTTAAATTGCAACTTCACACAAGCAAATTAATAATAAAAAAAATAATTATAAAAGAAAAACTGAAGATTATCCTCTATTCAATAGATCATAATAACCGTTTTGAAAACTATCAGTAAAGTTTTTGAATTCCTGGCGCTCCACAGAGTGCCTCATATTAAGTCTCCAGATCGACCAACAAAGTTCCAGTAGAGTAATGCAGACGTCCCAGTCTGCTGGTCGCCTTCTGCGTTAACGAAGCCTGCTCGCATAAATGGTAGTGTCTTGAAAATCAGAAAGTAAATTATTGAGAACAATCAATAATATTTTTTAATGCATAATATAATAATAAGAGGCAATTAATAATTAATAATAATAATAATAATAATAATAATATAATAATATAGTTAATATATATATACCATCTAATCAACCGAGAAATATGTTGTAAAAGCCTGCCTCCCTACTTCTGTTAATTACAGTTATTGGAAATTATTTTGTTTGCTCCAACTATGGCTCCGTCATATCAAAATACCCGACTCCGACTCCGGGCTCAACAATTTATTTTCGGTCCGACTCCAAATCATCATAAATATGCAATCTCCGGCCCAATCTCCAGAGACATGCTTACAGTTGGTCTCTGTTAAAATATAAAGAACACGAATGTTCCTTACATGTCTTAACAAGCCTTCTTTCTATGGATCTTGATCAGTCCTTTCACGTCATCTGATCCTGATACAAGTTCAGACTCCCCCTCTGAAAAATCAAAAGGACAAGCTAAAATTAGGTTAATTTTAAAATGTTTCTATGAAATAGGACTTTAATTCGATTATTTGGGAAAATATTTTAACATTGCACAGCGAATCCAACTGTTAAGGTAGTCTAACAGTTAAGCTGTCAGAGTACGTTAATTGTCAGTTGCCAAATGTAGGGTTTCTTCCAGAGGATGCAAAACTCTTCTTTATCTTCCTATTTGACCCCAGATTAGAGATGAGGTGCGTATCATATCGCGGTTACTGCGCTCCTTACAAGATCACTGGAGTATATATATATTATATACGTGAACTCAAGTCAGTATTTATAATTTCTACAGCTCCCCTTATTACTCTCTCATTTAAGCAAGGTTACATACTCTATATTGCATGCTATCTTTTTATTCATAAATATATATACCATAATATATATATATATCTTATACTCTACAAATATATTATATATTATAATATATATAATAATATAATTTTTTTTATTAAATTTATTATATATATATATATTATATATATATATATATATTTAATATATTATATATATATATTTATATAGTATATTAACTGATTCAATTCGAATCAAATGCAAATTATAGTGGTCAAAAGATATTCACATTCAGATAGGACCGAAAATGAGGATGTATTAAAACATGTCATCTATTATGAAACAGTTATGTATATATAATATAAATAGGAACCCTAACGAGAATTTGATGTAATGCCCTTACCTTTGTCTTGATATGCCAACACGGAGAAAGTTTATGCCTTAAATGAGACTTTAGGAACTTGGTAATTCAAGCCATTCATTCTTGTCCACCCGATTCTTTTTCCTTCAATCAAAACATTTAGGATCACGGATTTGTCTTTAATTATCTTAAAATCAGCGCTTCGCAAAAAACCTAAACGTGTCGGTTATCACTTGGAACCTATGAAAAAAAATTGAAAAAAAATCTATCAATATTTAAATACAAGCCTATCATATCTATTATAAGACATTAAACAAATATGTATGTACGTAAATATAAATAGTAGTGACTAGAATAATATAAATAATAATCATTCCCAAAATACTGTTCCTTTCGCACTCCGCACCCACTTCTTTAACTGCTACAAGTCTCGCAATTCTTGAAGAGGGCGTTAGGTCCAAGACAACGTATTAATGTAATCTGAGTCTATTTCGATAAAGTGTTGATATAGATATATATATCATATTATATATATAGTATATATATATTATTATATAGTTATATATATTATAGATATATAGTATATATATAATATATATATAACCCATTCTGCTCTGTTATATATATATTATATATTTATATATTGTAAATGAATATGGTATTTTGCTTTTTAACCATGTAAAAAAAAAATTGACAATTTAATAATGGATAAATAAGTAATAATTAATTAATAATAATAATAAGTAATAATATAATAATTTAGAATATTATATTATTATATATATATATATTATATATATAATATATATATATATATATATATATATATATATATATTATATCATATATAATTATATATTTTATATATATAGATATATAATATATCATATTTATATTATATTATATATATAATATAATCCAATTTCATATGACACAAAGTAAATAATCAAGCCAAAGTTAAAGCGAATAACGGATTTTAAAATTATATCTTATATTATATTATATATATTATATATATATATATATATATATATATTATATATATATATATATATATATATATATATATATAATTATATATGTATATACTATATATCTATCTCGTTCGCTTGTATATTTATAATGGGAGGTATGGGATACACTCACGTTATTTTTTCAGGATTTAGTATTAAAAAAAGGATAAGGAAGAAAAAAAACAAGAACACTTATGGGGTCATAAATACATTCGTAATAATAACAATAATAATAAATAATAATAATGAAATAATAATACAATAATAGATAATAATAATAATAATGGTAATATAATAGACCGATACACGTTTCATATATTCCATCAATTCATGAATAAAAAAATAATGAATTTTCTAATTATTCAAGAATATTTAAAAAAATGTTTGGTAGCCATAAACTGTACGCTCAATAGGTAAAAAAAACACAACCAAAACAAAAACACAAGCTATGTAAAAAAAAAAATTTGAAACACTAAAAAAAATTATTCAGTTTCACTTATATTTTTAAATCATTTAAGCATTGACATGTAATGTAATATGTTATGAAAATTTTTATTACACTATTATTTTTTACGTATTGTCTCTTGTATAAAAGAAATCATCAAGTACAATATAGTATATTACCCTTTCGGTTGGGAGATCACCATGGGAGATTGATTCCACAATCACTTATTTGAAACGAATTGTTAATAATTCTCATATTTTTATTTTTATACTCTTTTTCTGAAACCAAAAAATGCAAAAAAAAATATTTATAATATATATATAAAAATAATTGAGATAAACCGAATTATTACTTTATTTAGTCATATACACTATGTATGTATGTGCAAAACTATACATAAGTAATTTGATTGTTTCCTACACATGTCAGTGTCAAAATTTGTATTTTTCAACTGATTGAGATACAGAGTCTTGAGAGTTTACGCGTTTGCTAAACGTGGAGACTATACTTGAGAAGTTATGTGTGATGCCGAATGATTGAATATAAATTCCAATGATGTGTTTATACATATTGGAAAAAGTATTATATACAATACATAAGTATGCTCTCATCTAAGCTCTATACGTAGCAAACAAGTGACAGATAGTAGTACGCGAGATTAACAAATATACTGGTCGCCTGGCTTCGCACAATAAGTAAATCTTGCATGGGAAAAATAACACTTCAGCTAACTTTACCTGACTCCGCATTACCTGGATAGTTGAATTGAGCGACAAGGACTGGACTACTACATGCTCACAATTAGGTGAGAATTTCTGCCAAGTCAGGCCCATAGTATATACTCATAACGGATCCCGTCTCCGTTGGTTCCGCGTGGTACGTGTATAGCAGGGGCGGTATAAGTTTTTGCCATCTCGGGCACGCGAGTTCTTTACTAGGTTGAAGTTGTTGAGAGGGTGGCGAGTTTTTTTGGTTATTGGTCTTTGTGATGCTTATTCTTTGTACTATTAGTTTGTCAGCGTATTTAATTTACTATCTAATGGACTTTCTTTTTCCCGTATGCAGTTACGGCCATCACTCATTAATTCCCCCAGTCTGGGGAGAATAAAAGTAGATATATATGATAGGACGAAGAAGAATACATTTATATTATATTAAAATATTAAATTAATATATATTATATTATATTAATATTAATATTAAATATATAATTAATATATATATATATACTATATAATAATATATATAATATATATATATTTAATATATATATATAATATATATATTAATAATATACTTATAGTATTAATAAATATATATATATTAATATATAAGATATATATATATTAAATATATATATATTAATAATTATTATTATAATATTTAATATATTTTAATAATATATGTTTATAAATTTATTAGTATATATATATTAATATTATATATATATTAATATATAGAGAGTAATCGAACGTAGAATCAGCTAATTATGTCGAAAAGCGGCATCGGCAGAGCAACTTGATTGCCATTTTTACACCGGCATGCTCAAGAAAATTTAGCTATTTCTTATATTTTTTGTAAATATTTTAGATTTTTTGTAGTAATTAAATATTCATGCTTCTATCTGACCACATTTATTTTTACTCCTCTCCCAGATTTTATTGCTACACAAAAAATCCAACCTTTATAAAAATCTATAGACCTGTATTGGGCTCAGTTATTTATAAAGTTATATTAACAATGTTCAGAGTTGATAAACATTTTTTCCCAAAATTTATTAATATAATTAATTATTTTGTGACTTTTGATATCATCTAAACTAGTCCTTTGTGTTTGTTATAGGCAGCCCTTCCACTCGCAAGATTATTCTGCGCAGAGAATATTAAGTTTGAAAATCACCACCAATTTGTATTAATTTTATAATTCTAACATAAAAATGATTATATTCAATTCTAAGCTACCTAAAAGTGAATTAATAATAATAATACTAAATGTTCAAATTTTTAAAAATTTGCAAATAAAATGCTTAAGATTAAAAAAATGTTTAATTAACAAATCTTAGCAACAACGTCCATTAACTTACTCGGTTTTGTATTTGACTTGGCTGAGCGTTCGTAAGCACTTATATGAAAGGGTTCCCTCTGCCCGCTCATGTTACTATAGCTGACGTTATGGGCGCAACTCCGTTTGGCTCCTTAAGTTGTGAGGTCGCCTAAATGCTCTTTAAATTAAAGACTATAGGGGTTTTTAATATTAATTTAATATAATAATATGGTTGTGAGTGATATTATATTGTTTTTCTTTAACTGTCGGCCTTGCCCCTCCTTTTTAATTTTTTTTTAACGCGCATTATATGTTCGCATTCCGCTTTTTTTTTTCATTTTATTCAGTCAATTTATCGTTTTTTGTGAGGATCCTCCTTATATCACCTAATAGAATATGGTGAGCCAAAGTTATAAAATTCTATAAAAGATAACGTGATACGTTATAGACTTAATAGAGACCTAAAAAATATTAAAGCTCATGTATTATATGCAAATAGGTGGGTTCTTGAAGTGGATACCCTCTTAAATGTCTTACAAGATCGCGAGCTCTCTATAAAAAAGTTCTCTCAATTGCTAGAATTTTCTGCTCCTATCCCGAACATCACATTGAAATGTTGATTATTATACAGTAATGCCCCAAAATTACATTTACGGAAGAATACTTATCCTGTATGATGAATTTGAGATTACGAAGTAAGGCAGTTGGAAGTTTGTCCACGATTATATGACTCATAAGTTTACAGCCCGCAGAAGAATTTTCAAAGATATAGAGCCCAGACTCCCTGAGCTTATGAATATATGCCCTCACTTCCGAAAGGAGTACTCGAATATCTTCAGAATTATTTTCTAAATTGGGCGCAGAATCGATTTTATGAAACAAAATCTGTAGTATATGATTCATCCAAATAAAGGCTATTTAAGGTTTCTAAAGCGACTTCTAAGTTGGAGTCAATATTTGTTATGCGCTTAATATATTTGAGGTCATTGCTCGGCAACAGACTTCAAATACTGCAATTTTGCAGCACTTGAAATATCTTTTCTGGCCCCATAAACATTTTGGAAGGACAGAACGAAAGAACGGAAAGAATGTATGTCCCCCTCCCCTGAGCTTCTGACACTTTATTCAAGGGTTCTTCACTTCTTGCTTTGAGGTATGAA
>JABUQX010003600.1:22500-30276 GCA_015478945.1 Trachelipus rathkii | reverse complement strand
ACACTACCTCGCCCTACTAATACTTCATCCCCAAAATATATCTTCTTGACCATAAAACCCATAAACATTCACTATCACCTTCATTACTGCCAATGTATGCAGATTTTCAATGTGTTCCCTCCACCTATTCTCTCACATCCATTTCATCAGTAACGAAAGATCAGCCTTATAAATTATTCTTGTAATTTCCTTTTTATCTCATTTCTTACCTTTCGAGCTTCCTTCCAGAAAATGTTCCTATTCCTTATATCCCAAATCATTCTTCTTCCAAACTGTATCAAGTTACCTCATTTCCACCACGTTTAACTATTAGTCTTCTTTTCTTTTTTTTACTATAATTTCAAATACTTTGTTTGAATTTTCATCATTGCTTTAGTACATTCAACACCTCTCATTCACCAATCATGTTGAGATTCTACTTCCACTTTTGCACCATCCACATAGTTCTTGCACAATAACGAAATCTTTTTTGCATTGTGTCCAATTGTTCAGTTTATTTTGTCACACTCAATCGATTAATTGCAAGCTCGCTTAAATACTTTCTTTATTACCTGTTCACTACATCCCACTCTAATTCTCCCACTCTCTTACTCTTCTCCTCCATCCTTAATCTTACATAAAAAAAAATCATAATAATCTGATAACCATTCCTTACCCCCCTCACTGAATTAACATACAACACATATTTCAACATCTTCCTTTTCATCAACACAAATCAAATCATACTTTCACTTCCATACCCACCTACTTTACATACCAACTTATATATATGGAGTACACTTTGTTTGAAAAAAGATTACAACACATAATACCTCTTTCCAAACAGAAATCAATCACTCTCGATACATTCTCAAGTTTCTCCAATCATCCAAAATTTACCTGTTTATAACATCCCTTTTCTGATCACCTATCATTAGATCGCCCAGCACAATCAATCTTAAGCTTCTACTCACCCCCATCTAAACATCATTCAGATAATCCAAGAAAGCCACACTCTCCTCACATCGCCCTCATGGACCATATTTACACACACAACTTAAAATATTTTCAAACTTAATTTAACCATTAGAATTCTAGCACTCACAAAAACAAAATCCACTATCTGTCCATATGTCACTCATCAAAATCACAACTCCCTCTCTCCTCCTCTCATTCCTCACCACTCCAGCACACGCACATTTCACACAACACTACTCATTTTCACCGTTTCCTTTCATATTTTTTTCACACAACGAGCAAATTAAATTTACCCTTTCGAAATACATCCATCACTTCTCCTCTTCTTCCGATTTATTCCTCACCATTCCATGTACCCAAACTATTCATACAATTTCGATAGAAGGCCGTTTACGCGATCACGACCATGTCCGAGGCTTGCAATACCATACCTACCAATAGATAAATGGTAGTAGGCAGCTAACCCAACTACTACTATCCCTTTAGTTGCCTTCAACGACAAGCAGAACATACCCTGTTGGTAATTTTTACTCTCCAACGCATAAGGATTTAAATTTTAAGGTAATGTCTGCAAGGTATTGTTGGAAGAAATTATATATTATATAATATAAGTATATTATATTAAATATATATATATATATAATAATATATATAATAATATTATATATATATGTTGATAAACATCAGTGGTGATAATACTCCATTCAATATATTCATTTATTTGGACAAGATAGATATATTCAACAGGTTCTAAAAAAAATATAAAAATTAACAAACTATAAATATATAAAGGTACAAATAATAAATGCTTAAAAAATAAAATAATAATTAACATAATTGTTCCATAAATTCATTGAGTATAGTTATTTCATAAACGATACATTAATTAGGACAACTAATTATTTTGTCCTTTAGCTTTTTGGTAAAAACTCATAAGTGTTACTTTTTAAAATATTATACCACATCACACCAACTTATATTAATACCTATAAAAAAGCTAGACCTTAATTACTGATGTTTTTGGATTTCAGAATGGCTTTCAGAATGGCTGAGATTAGGGTGTTGCTTGATATTACTTAAATTGTAGACGATGCTTTATAATAAGTTGTTGAAGAATTGCTCTTAATATATTAGCTCGACAAATTCCTTATAAATTTCTTCTTTTAATTCTTAGCTTGTTAGAGTTTTCTTGGATTTCTAGTTTTCTTCTGGCTTCTCTTATTCATATAATTAATGATGAAGAATGTCATGCTATTAATCTCCACCTACTAGTTTCTTCTTTAAATAATAATCTCTTGAAAATGATGGTACTAAGTGCTTCTCAAATGGCTTAATGTTGATTGAATTTCAATGCTGTACTTTGCTTTTATTTTCTTTGTTTACTTTAGCAAAGTTGACAGTCTTGTTGTTTCAACAGCCTGTTGCAGTATCTTCATATATACTATTTTTACTTATTATTTGGCTTTCTTTAGCCTATTTGCAAGCCCTCAATATTGCCCCACCTTGTATTCTGATTTCCTCAGCAATTTTCTCTGTTGTACACAGTTCTTTCTTTTCTAATATCAATATTTTCTTAGTTTTTTGTAACCATAGTTGATGTTCACATAATAATAGTATGTGAATTTCTTTAATCTTTCCTTTTTTATATTTTTCTTATATTTAATGCAAAATATAACAATCCCCTTTTGCTAAGAATATTAAGTTTCTTGTTATTCTTAGTTTCTCTTAGAGTTTACAATTCTGTGTCTTCTTTTATAAATCTCACTTCTCTCAGCTGATTAATTTTGTTATGTCTTTCAAAATTGTGTATTTAAATATCTTTCTTTTATTATTTTCCACATCTACTATCTCACTCTGTTGAGTTCATCTTGTAAATCCTTTCCATTTTAGAGTTTTACACATATTTCTTGGTTTGAAGTCATCTATTAAAAGGACTAAATCTCCCACTTGGTGTATTCTCTTTCTGCTAACCATTTACTTCTTTTTTGAATAAAGGCAATTGCTTTATCATCTTTCCCAAACAAATCAGCAAGATACTGAACTTGTTTCCATCTTTTATATAAGTAGCATCTTTGTCCTGAAAATAATCGCTGGAGGAAAAGTTATATTTACCTTAAAGTAGTAGATGATTTGGGTCAAACTTCTAATTTTCTTAAAATCATTTGAAAATCGTTATTGTCTTATTTATTGTTAATGAATTCTATCTCACAGAACAAAGTTCAATTGATCAGCTGTTCTAAAGCCTTATTGGCTAGTTCAAGAGTGAAGCTTTTGTTAATATATTTCTGTACGTTCTAATGGTCTTTTCAATAATTACCTCCTATGACGAACTATGAGGGGTGAAATATCCACTGTATTTCTTTTGCTCAAAAATTTATTTACTTGGTTATTATTCCAATTTTAACTTGTCCTTTTAATTCTTTGTTAGCTTTCACAAAGTTCAATCCATTATCTAATCGGATCAATTTCACATTCTCTACGGCTGATAAATCTTCTTAGAGCATTGATGAAAGCATCAGTTATCTAAGACGTATAAACATCTTCTAAATGATATTGGCTCTGCACTTAAAACAGGAGAAATCCATCCATATCTTTTTCTCTTACTTTCCCTTCCCCTTACTACAAGAAAAGGGCCAAAGGCATCTATACCAATACCTTTTAAATGGGGTACATCACATTTTAATCGATCTTTGGGCAAATCTCCATCAAACCTGGAGTTTGCCTGTAGAGCTTCCACTATTAGTTTGCAATCTTTTTAAAATCTGCTTAATATTGCTGCTCTGCTCAATGATGAGAGTACTTCTCTCTTAAAGCATTAAAAACTGTGTATTTCCAAATTCCATTATCTATGGTAAAGTCTTTACTTGCGAATCTGCTATAGTAGTTACTGGAATATGTCCATTGTAGCTTATAGCTGTTGTGTGAATCTAAATAATTACTCTATTATGTACAAAATCTTTTGAATCTTTTGACCTTTTGAATATATTGTAATACATTTCCTATCTATCCAAAAAATACTCTTGTTTATTCATATAATTCGATTTTTAAAATGATGTATTTGACAGCAATTTGCTGCACTCGATTCTATCTTATGTATAGTTAACATCAAATTTTTATTAATGGTATCAATCTTGTTTTAGATAACACCAATAAAACAAAATATTATTATCTCTCAAGAACCTATATAGCTACTGCGAGCAGTACTGCATCTGTGAACCCATCTGAAAAATAATGTATCTACACTTTTTATATCTTAGAATGACATGGCCTAGGGACTTAAAAATCATTTAGCTTATTAACATAACTTCCATTTTATGTAACTTTTTTTATATCTGATGGAATTTCATCATCCCAATTACTTTCTATCGCATAAATTTTGAAATATCCTTTTAGCTACTAGTAGCACTGGACTAATAAATCCTAGTGATATATGGAAAAAATGCTACTGAGTATACTTCTTTTTGTAATTCTTTATTTGTATCAATCTACCCAGCTTCATAATCTTTTTTCGGGTCCCAATTAAGCCTAAACCTTTTGTGAAGAATTCATTCTAAGATAAGTTTTTTCTTATAAAATCTTTACTTAAGCTGTTTATCAATATTTCTAAAATTTCTTTGAGATACTAGCTACTTGATCAGGATTAAACACTAATTTT
Source organism: Trachelipus rathkii (assembly GCA_015478945.1). Classification (NCBI taxonomy): domain Eukaryota; kingdom Metazoa; phylum Arthropoda; class Malacostraca; order Isopoda; family Trachelipodidae; genus Trachelipus; species Trachelipus rathkii. The sequence continues at coordinate 25,664 of JABUQX010003600.1, read as the reverse complement.
TAAAATCTTTAATCTTCTTTATAAACTGCTACAGCCTCATTTTCTGATTTCACAGACTTTTAACATCATCACATAGATAAATTTCTAAGTATTGTTACTTTGCTAATTTACTGAATTTTTCGCTTCATACATTTGTAGTTTGCTTCAAGACATAATTTCAATTGAAAGTACTCACACTACCAAAATATTTATGACTTTAACCCGTGTATCTTCTGTATTTTATCTAAATTACTCATCAAGGAAACCATAGGAAGCGTTGATAATCTTATCTTTATCAAGTACTGTATTTATAAAACATCTTCTCGTATATCGTGGTGATGAAAAGCATATTCTCTTTCTGCACCTTAAAAGTATTGCCTTGTAGCGTTAAAAATATAGTTGGCCTGGAGTAAAACTATTATTAAAAAATAGCATTTGTTGGTAAAGCCTGCATAAATACTACTCTCGTTTTTTCTTTTGTGGATGGATTACACTATGGTGTGTTAAATAGAATCTTCATTGTTTAATAATTCATGTTTTTCAACTTTTTCTGCAAAATTTAGTTGTTAACTTTCATTATGCTATCACTATACTGCTACAAAAAGTATTTGTCTTTTAAAAAATTTACTTTTTTAAATATAACAGTCTTGCTAATGCTTGATTTTTGTTATTGGGAAAATGCCGATTTTCTTTTTTAAATGGTAAACCAACTTGAAATTTACCTGTAATGTTTCTTTGTAATGTATTTAACCTTATTCTTCCACTTCAAATCTTCTAACTTTCACAGACTTGCTCAGGATTCTTTCGAGAAACTCTCTTGAGCAAATATTTTAATGCCAAATTATTCATCTTCTTGTTGGTATTTGGTCTTATGACATCTTAAAAACTCATAAGTAGCTGTTATGTACCATCTGTGTCGAATCCTATAAAGCCCATCCAATATAATAGTTAAAACTGCGCAATAAGGGATATTTATATATGACCTTCCACTTACCTTCAATGCTGTTTTAACAATTTACTCGTTCATTCCTATTATATAATCAATTTTTGATTCTATGAAGTTAAAGGGCACATGATTCAAGTATTCCAATCCATGTATATCTTTGATAGATGGACTTTCTTCCATTTTAAAGGGCCAATTTTCTGCTAGTATATAGTTTTATTTATGTTTCAGAGTTTCCTCATTCAATATTCATAAATTCTTTAGATTATTTAAAATATAATGTTTTTATTTTATTTATACATGGTAGTAATATCTATATCTTTCTGAGGTTTCATATATGACATTTCTGCAGCTAAATTTAAATCCATAAAACATGCTGATGAATATGTATCTAGACCCATGTATGTCTTAATAACTTTATCTTTACCCTTTAAGCTTTATTTTAACTGGCAGTGCAGGATTAAAATAGCCTTTTATTACTTACTTTTTCTGAAAGTTTTGCTTCCATTACTTTCCTATCTTGCCTCTATACTTTTGTAGTCTTTATGTTCTTAATTCACTAGTGATTGTGCTGGTGAGGGTTTGAGCCATCTTTTTCTTTGTTACTGTACTATCTTTGCTCTTTGCAAGAAAGGTATAAATGTTGCTATTACATTTTTACATTTTCTGTCTTTTTGCAATACTACAATATATTTATCTGAGACATTAAGCATATTATGTCTTATGAATTTTATTTCATCTTGCTTGTTTTCTAGAATTTGCATTTAATTATTGACTATATTGCCTTTTTACAAAAATTGCAAAACTGTGATTTTATTATTATTCATTATTATTAATTCTATTAATTTATACCATGAATTATTATTATTGTCATGATTATTATTCCATTTATTAATTATTATATTATTATATTATTATTATTATTATTATTATTATTATTTATTATTATTTATTATTGATATATTTATTATTATTCTATGTCATTATTATTTTTCTTTGTATAAAGTGACTTACCTTTTCACTTTGAATTTGTTGTTTGTTTGTGTACCAATGCCAAGTTCTCCGAACAGTGGTGTGTTCATTATTCTTGCTTCTTTTTCAAAAAGGGGTAAATGTACTATAAATTTACCTTTTATTTCTTCGATACATTACTGATCAACTTATATCTCCACTTACCACGTGTTTGTTAGGGAAGTTTTTTAAAACTATTCTATAAAATAGCCCAGTTAGGAATTCAATGTCATTCATGGTAGTAATATTTTCCATTGCGATATTATAGCATCTAATAATACAAAGAAAAATCTGCCATAGCTTCACCATCCTCATTATTCATTCCAGTCTTCTAACTTTTTCAAATATGTATTTGCAATATAGTTGTTCATTTCCTATACTGTTCTCTAGTTTCTACGCTCTTTTTATAAGATTTTTTCACGAAATGCATACAACTTCTTGACTATGTTTCTGGCTTTACCTTTTTCTTGGTATACTAGATTAAAAGGAAAAGCTTTATTCATTTCATTCTTCACATTTCCTTCTATATTATTTTTAAAAAACTAGCCTAAAAAATCTTTAAATTTAGTCGGATCTTTTCCAGTAAATATTTCAGGTTCACATGTTGGAAGAGGGTTCTTAATACTCACTTCTAATTTTTGTTTTAAAATTTCTACTAATTTAGATTCCAAATTATTATTTTCACCTATACTTTTTATTTTAGTTTCTGAAAAATTTGTATTTTTATTTTCATTTTTTACAGAAGTATCGCTAATACTGAAAATTGGACTTTCTAATTTTTGTTCAATTTTTATAAGATTCTGCTCTAAATTTTTTATATGACTACTGTGTTGGTATAAATCCAAGCTTTCTAGTTCCCTTTTTTTTGCCAAGTATTGTTCATGCTCTTTTAATTTTATTTTACTTTTTTCTATCTCAAGTAACAAAGATTGGGCTATTGCACTTTTTGAACTAGCTACACTTGCTTTACTCACTTTACTTGATACATTACTAGCACTGTCTTGTGGCCTAATCTTTGGTTCGTATTTATTCATGTATTTTGAAATATCATTTTTAATTCATAATATGCTTTAATTTTAAAGTAGCCACTGCTGTTTATCTGCCCTACAGATTCTTTAATAATGTCACTACAAGAATTTTAGATTTTACTTTGTCTAATGTTAATCATCGGCTGTTTTCATAACTTAAGTCTATTTATTTAAGAAGCATGCCATAATTTGCCTTAATTATT
>JABUQX010003599.1:10000-20000 GCA_015478945.1 Trachelipus rathkii | reverse complement strand
CCACGCTTTTTTTTACTTTTTAACTCTTGCATCACCTCTTCATTCCACCACTCACTGTTAACATTCTTACTTACTTAGCACATCCACATACTTCTTTTGCACTACTAACAACAGCTTCCTTCATTTGCTTCCAGATTTGTTCAGTTTCAACTTGTTCACATTCAACTGATTTACTTGCAAGCGCTCTTAAATATTTATCCTTATTACCTTGTTCACTTAACTTCTCACTCTTAATTCTACCCACTTCCTTCCTTATCACCTTCCTCTCCATCCAAGCCCCCACTAACTTAATTTTACATAAAACAACATAATGATCAGATAATCCCATTCCTAACCCCTCACTGATTTAACATCCAACACATACTTCAACATCTCCTTTTTCACCAACACAAAATAAATCATACTTTTCACTCGATACCATCTCTAAATCTACACAACTCTAGTATACTTATGAATACTCTTGTGTTTAAAGAAAGTATTACTTACACACACATACCTCTCTCCTCACAGAAATCAATCACCTTCCTACCATTCTCATTTCTCCCGACACCCCAAAGCCACCTGTTATACCATCCTTTTTTGATCACCTATCCAACCATTTAGGTCACCCAACACAATCAATCTTGAAGCTCCTACTCACCCCATCCAAAACATCATTCAGATTATCCAGAAAATCTCACTCTCTTCAACATTACCCTCAGATGGACCATATGTCAAAACCACACATACCTTAAACTTAAATTTAAACTTAAACTTAAATTTAAACTTAAATTTAACCATTAGAATTCTAGTACTCACACACACAAAGTCTACCATAGCTCTGTACCACAAGGTCACTCATCAGAATTGCAACTCCTTCTCTCCCCCTCTCATCCTTTCCACGGCCAGCACACACACCACATTTCACAACCACACCACTCATTTCACTGTTTCCTTCAATTTCTTTGCTTCAGCAACAGCGGCAAAATCTAATTTGCCCTTTCTAAATACATCCATCACCTCTCTCCTCAACATTTATTCCTCTGACATTCCATGTACCCATACGATTCATACATTTTCGCCGAAAGATAGAAGGCCGTTTACGGCGATCACGACCTTCTCCGAGGCCTGCATTAGCATTCCTGGAAGAGATAAGTGTAGTGGCAGCCAACCCAAATACCATCGTCTTTAGTCGCTTCTACGACACACAGGACATACGATGTGGGCAATTCTTTCTTACCCAACACATAGGGATATAAGAGATAAGGGATGTCTGCAAGATGTTGTCTAGAAGAGGGGTGTGGATTTAAGTATGTGTATATGATATGTGGATAAATGGTGGTCAGTAAGATGTTGCCTGGAGGATGAGTGTGTAAAGAATATGAACGCAAAAGAGAAAGGCGAACCATTAAAATGGGAGGTAATTTCATCCCTTCGAGTATGTGTATACTCTCCCTATATTATTATTATTATTATATAATATTACATATATATATATATATTATATATATATATATATAATAAAATATATATATAACCGGTAATATATATATATATATATATATATATATATATATATTATATAATATATATAAATTATATATATATATTTAACAATAATATATATATATATTGTTTATTACCTGCCCTTTCAAGATATATGTCATAAATATATATATATATATATAATATTCGTAACTGTATACTTCTGCTCCCCGAAAATGATCCTTTTGAAAAAATTGAAATGCTTCTCCAATGCTCTTTGTAGCATAAAAGAATATCTTCAGACCAATGTAGAGTAAAGTCGCCTCTATACTCTTGAAGTATACTGTAGATAATATACAAAAATTTCAGTGTAAACGATGCTAGAAGGTTCTGTTTAAACGGTCGCCATTCTTTTCCGCAAGTGTTTTGTAATCAACTTTTCTTTCATACAGGTACTTGCGTTTTGATTATTAATACCCCGTGCGCTCAATGGAAAAGACAAGATCGAGCTTCTCGAAGATTGCTAAACTGGACAGGATGAGGGACTCATCAGTGGCTACAGACTTATCTACTATTGGTCAACTTGGAAGAGAAGAAGAGGCTTGAATGAGACGATGCACATATAAGAATAATTTTTAATAGTATATCTTATATATATATATATCCTTGTTAAATAATAATGTAGAAATATAGAAGTCACATTCCTTTAATAAAATAGTTCAGTAAATAATATTATTCTCCTTATCAACAGAAATGCGTAGCATAGATTGTCAACTTTATTTACAGTAATAATCTTCTTAAATATAATACAAATATTCATTAGCATTTAAATAGAAATCGAGTCTGTAATAAATCTTTGAGAGAGCGTGGTTTCGTGGAACTTTAAATACACTTGTGAGAGAGAGAGAGATAAACAGCTTGATATAGTAAAATATTCTTGAAACGTAGATATGCGATTCTGCACAAATAGTCTTTGCATAAACAATTAAATCTTGTAGAATAATAACAGTGAATAATCTTCTTTGTAGAAATTATCATACAATGTGATATGGAATAAATGGACTTACTGTGTTCTGCAACAGTAGAATAGATAAACGATGATGCGGTCACTTCAACGACCAATGGAAATAGTAGCTTGTCTTAAGCATAGATTCAATACGAATAATAAATAGGAATGGCTTCACTTTATAAATAAGAATATTCAACTTGTAAAATAATATCACACGAGTTATCTTAATACACTAGATTAACTCTTAGAATGCTAAAAACACAAATAATACTTTCTGCGTAACAGCAGTCTTTGTACACGACTCTCTCACACGAAAACCAGCGTCAGACTCTCTCGAGTAATACTGTACATTCTACTATATACTACAATAATTCAGGGCTTAACAACAGATGGCGCGGTTGCCCTTCAACCTACTTACTATTTATACAGTATTTGAAATAGAATTCTAATGCATTGTTTTTCTCTTTATCTATACGAGTGGATTATATAATGTATATAATTTGAGCCGTATAGAATACCCTCCCCTCCGAGGAAGGAATTTTATAATATAAAATTTCTAGGATGTACTGTACATTGATTTTAAATAAAAACAAAGCGTTTGAATTCGATTTTAACTAACTTTCCTACAACATATGATATACTATGTCATAGAACAGATTCTCATTCTTCCAAAATCTCCAATTTCATTTTCTCATGATCAGGTAAGCGTTTCAGGGAGTTATAAAACATTAATAATAAAAAAAAAAAATAAATAAATTCTAATCTAAAATATATCCATCTGCAGCTCATTGAAACATCTACCATAAATTGCCAGCCATTTCAATGAAAGAATGGACACGAAAGGAAACCTGAAAACACTAATCAGAAAATGACAAATCATTACGTTTGGAAGAACAGGAAGGAAGATTACGAAATTCATCCGATACTGGAGTGCTATGAATAGGAGGTGCCCTATTAGAAGAACGAAGAAACCGAGGACTCTGGTCCCGAATTCCCTTAAATAGCGGATATGGTTTGTAATTACTATCAGAAGTATCAGTTTCCGACTTCGATATATCTGAACTACGAAAAGATGAACTTCCACTATTATTATTAAAACCCGAAAATGAAGATTGGAAAGTACTATCAGAACGAGAAGTATTTCCTTCAGAGCGATTATGACTAACCTGATTCGGACTATTTACATCATTTTGAATACGAATAGGATCCTGAAAAGAAGAATTCGAATATTGAAGATTGTTTCTTTCATGAATTGGACTAGGAATCTTACTTGCACTTCTTGCATATTGATGAGGAAACATGACATTTTCATCTTCGTCATCTTGAGATAAACTTTCCGTTTCATCATTTACCTCATTATTGAAATGAACTTTCTTGCTTTGATCAGATTTAGAAGCAGAATTTTCCTTGTTTTGAGGAAAATTTGGATCAAGAATAGGTTCAGCAACAATTTTGAAATTATCGCTATGAACAGCGATCTCTCGTCCACTTTGCAAGCATTGTAATATAAATCTGTTTCTCCCCAAGATTCCTACAACCCGGTACGGTCCGACCCATCGTTTGTGTAATTTCTTAGGTAATCCAGAAGGTTTTATATTTAATATGTACACACGACTACCCACGAGAATATCCCTATCCAGAGCTTTACTACGTTGTCTGGTTATGAATTTGTTCGTTTCATTCTCTAAATTTTCCTTTGCTATCTCACGAATCAAATTTGTGCGTATTGCTAAGTCTTTTAACTCTTCATGACTTGGTTGGAAATCTTTATTTATACTAGAGAAAGGTGTGATGTAGTTATCTACATCGTAAGGTAAGCGTTTATTATACGAATAAAGAACAAAATGTGGACTTTCCCCTAGCGTCTCATTGTAGGTGCTGTTCAAGCACAATTGAACGAATGGAAGGTAGGATGCCCAATCGTTACCCTTTTTATTGACGTAATGTCGCAGGTAATTCTCTATCTGGAGGTTACAGCGTTCAACCAGGCTGTTTGCTGAAGGTGAGCGAATTGAAATTTCGACCTTGTTTATTTTCCAAAGCTTACATAGCTGTTTGAAAAACGATGATACATATTCCCCAGCGTTATCAGAAAGAAGCACGGATGGTGTGTTATGACGAACGATAACTCTATGAAGCAGAGCGTTTGCTATGTGAACACCATTTCGAGAAGGTATGGGACACAATTCGACATACCTTGTAAGTGAATCCTTGAAAACCAGAATATATTTAGAACCCGTTTTAGAACAAGGAGGAAGTGGTCCAATGATATCAGTGTGTATTCTACTAAACGGCTGATATGCGATTGGGTACTTGTAAATAGATGCACGCTTAGGAATGTTCCCCTTAACACGTAAACAAGAAGGACATTCTTTACAAAATTGCTGAACAAGCTTTGATAACTTCGGAAACGTGTAACGTTCTCTGATTCTTTTCTCTGTGCGTAGAGCACCCATGTGGCCAGCGCCAAGACTGCAGTGATTGAGATTTAAAACAGTATAAACTAAAGAATTTGGAACTTCAATGAGATATTGCATCTCCTTCGTAACATAATATAATATATTTTTAATATATGCATGTGGATAACAGAACGTGTTACCCTTTTCTTTGATAAACTTTATAATAGGAGCTAATCTTTCACATTTTTCTTGTTCGGTTTTAATCACCTCGAACGTAAGATTATAAAGCTTTTTATCTGCGAATGAAGAATCAATATTTGACACCAAAGATATAGGAGAAATAGAAGGTGGTGGACATCTTGAAAGAATGTCTGGAACAATATTCTTTTTACCTTCAATAAACAATATTTCAGGGTTAAATGCGTTAACCTTTACAGCCCATCTGGCCAATTTATGTGTCAGATCTTTACTTTTGAAAATTTGCACCAGAGGTTTGTGATCTGTATAGATCTTTATTGGATACCCATAAACTATATTCCTAAATTTAGACAATGACCACGTTATCGCCAAGGCTTCTCTATCAATCGAGCTATAGTTTCTCTCGGCCTTGCTCAACATTCTTGAAGCGAATGATATTGGTCTGTCGTTACCATTTGAATCTCTCTGTGCGAGGACTGCCCCGAGACCTATCCCACTGGCGTCTGTGCATAAAATAAATTCTTTATTGAAGTCTGGAAATTGCAATAAAGGTTCTAAAATTAACTTTTGCTTGAGAACATCAAAAGCTTTTTGTTGCTCTTCTTGCCAGACGAATGTTACACCCTTTTTGAAAAGAGCTGTGATCGGCTGTGCAACAACAGAAAAATGAGGAATAAAATTGCGGTAAAACGATGTGAATCCCACGAAAGAACGTGCTGAACTAATATCTGTAGGTACTGGAAATGATTTGAGTACTTCTAACTTACTAGGATCTGCAGAAAGACCTTCACTACTAATAAGAAACCCTAAATACACTAATGACCTTTTGAAAAAGTTTGCTTTTTCTAACTTGATTTTAAGCTTCGCTTTCTTTAAAGCATCAAACACTAACCTTAGACTACGATAGTGTGAATCTATGTCTTTAGAATAAACAATAATGTCATCAAGATAGATGAGCGCGTGAATACCTAACAGGTGAGAAAGAGCTGCTTCCATTAATTTACAGAAGACCTGTGAAGAATTTCTAACTCCATTTGGAAGTAATTTATAATGGTAATGTCCTCTATGTGTAGAGAATGCGAGGTATGGGCGACTATCTTTATCGACTTCTACGCCATACGGATTTGAATTAAGATTCAGACTTGAATAAACTTTGGAATCTCCTAACTTAGAAATCGTATTTTGCACATCTGGCAATGCAGTTTGTAAAGGAACAACATATTTGTTTAATCTTCTAAAATCTAAAATAACTTCCGGTTTTAGACTCCCTTTGACTGGAAGAACTAAGAGAGGATGCGAGTGAGGTGAATCGGATGATTCTATATATCCATCCAACATGCATTTGTTCACCCAGCTATCAATATCTGACTGAAATTTGTGCGGAAGAAGGTAGTTTGGAGTAAATATATACATCGGACGATCGGACGTTAATTCTAAATTAAACTTACCCAAAGGACATACGTCGACACGATCGTTACTGAGAGCAACTACTTCTTTATTTTCTATTAAGAAATCAAGGATGGTTTCTAACTGTGACGCATCCTGTAACACCACTAAATCCGCTTCTTTCTTCGACTTTGAAAGCAAAATTTCCCTATAAACATCGCGTAATTCAGCGCTAGAAAGACCCTCGGATGTATCTATCCGGTTTATGTTTGAACAAGAACTACGAAAACCCAAAGAATTTGCTTTAGAAACCCTTGTATTTTTATCCATAGTGACTGGAGCTGAACTTAAATTAACACATTTGACTAAAATTGTGCCATCTTTTACACCACTTAACACATTGGCAAAAATGACATTTGAAACAATATTTTTCTCAGAAACGAGGTAAACTTCTTCAGGGGGTAAGGTTCCCGCCTTTGAACGAACGTCAACGGACAAAATCGTCGTTGAATAAGCATTAAATTGAACGGTACTCGGCAAAAACAAATCATAACTTTCATCATCGAAAATTGAAAGTTCATGAATATAAGACTCGTGCTCGAAATTAATAGATTGCGTTTTGCAAAAAGAAACAGTATTATCGACTTTAAAATCGTCGTTAAGAGCATTTTTATCATGCGATAATGGATTAAAAACAGAATTTTTATCATCAAGGAGCGGACTCCACACACAGTTAATGGAATGCTACTTGTGCCCCTTTCGTCATTCATAATCAACATTTCATTCTTTAAATCAATAGAGATGGGCAACGAAGCGAGTATATCAGTGCCTAATAACATATTCCCACTGAAAGTACATTGGTTATTAACAATAATTACATGAATATTGAACAATCTATCGTTCAACAGAAGCTGGAGTTTTACACGACCCAGATTTGGGATCACGTTCCCAGATATAGATTTTAGCACTATGTTATCCTCTTTCAATTCTAAAGGATAGTATTTTCTTAACCTTTCGAACGTCCCCTGACGTAATAAAGAAACACCCGACCCAATATCTAAATAACTTGACATCTCGTAGATAAACTCATACTCTACCGTGAGTTTTACTTTTAGAAAATAGCTTTTACCTATTGCAGGAATATCATCTATTTTATACACATTTGAAACAGACGATTTATTGAAAATATTTGTAATATTAGCCTCTAATGGCGCAACTACGACGTTCTGAGGCAGAAAACTCGTAGCCTTTCTCAAAAATTCGACTTAGGAAAATAAGAAAACTGATTCTGATTTTGATCAAAAATCGGCGGATTACGGGAATTTGAGCATCGATTTCGTGCTGATTGATGCGGAAAATAAGAATTATTAGAATACATTGCATGCCTTTGTGAGTTATATTTCTCAGATTTATAATGAAATTGCTTATTTGGATTATAATTTGGATCCAATAAGTGCACTTGAGACTCTAAATCGTTCTCTGAAAAATGGTACGTGTGCGGAGAATTTGCTCTACAACTTTTGTTTCCGGCGTTTCGCAGCTCGGTTTTTGAATAATTATTTGACCTACCTGTCATGCGATTATCATAATTTGCACCCTTATGATATGAATTTGGCATATTATAGCAATGATTTACCTGGTAACTTCCCCTTGAGTTACTTTGACCCCTATGAAAATTGGAATTTGAACCCCTATGAACATTAGAATTTGAACCCCTATAGAAATTCGTCTGATTTCTTTCGTAATTTTCTCGCTCGACTGGCGTTATAACTTTCACCCTCTTAATACCCTGAGGTGAATAAGGTTCCCAGAACGTGCCCTGGCAGTTTCTTTGAGACCCCCGCATATGTGGCTTGTAACACATTGAACAAAAAGAATTGAACACGCATTCAGAAGTATGGTGGGCATGTCTTTCACAGTTACGACAAAACACACCTTTTTGCGTATTCTGATGCTTTGGAGATAAGGAATTTGCATTTGAAAATGACTTTTGAGGATACCGAGGCTTACTTTTTACTGTATGAGCCTGGTGAAAAGATTGTGGAGCCACATTTTTCTCAGTTTGTGTGTGATACACTGTGGTAGAAAAATTTGGATTTGGAGCTTTATTTGACGCCGATGCAATCTTGCCATTATTTAAAGAGTGAGTTTTCTTCAAATATGTTTGAATCTGCCTTGGAATTGAATTATTAACATCAAAATCTTCGTGTATGACCCGTTGAAATTGAGGTTTGGAATTTGAATATAACATAGAAAATAAGAGTAAACGACGCTGCTCGTCACTAAACTTTACGTCATGCATTAACGCCGCTGAATCAAGGAAAGTTTGTAAAACTTTTTGAGCTTCCGTTATGAACTCTGGAAGTGAGTGATTATGAGACCATTTTACATTTATGAACTCACTGAAAGCTTCGAAAGAACTAATAGAGACCAAAGGATTTAAGCAATATGACAGATTCTTCTTAAAATCTTCCCAATTATCAGCCCGGAAGAGTTCCGGTGTATTTCTTATAAGATATGAAGCATTACCCTCCTTCATATTCACAAAACGTACATAACTCCGCAATTTCTCGACGTCTGAGGTTATCTGTTCATCCTGGAAGTATAAATCTATAGCAGTAAACCACGATCCAAGCTCCGGTCCAACCCAGGAGTTGTTTATAAACCCTACCAACAGAGGTATGTTTGGCTTAGAGTGTCTCAAACGGTCAATGTTCAACGTTTGACGCTCCATGTTTGCAAAATTATTTAACTGAGAGAAAGAATGATTATTTAAATTGACGGATTCAGCCCCGTGAGCTATCTCTGCAGGAGGACTTTGCTCCGTTATATCGTGTGAGGAAACTTCAATGTTGTCCTCTGTATCAGAAGGCATTAAAAATGAATAAATTACGACCAGAAAAATATTAACCCTATATTCAAAGAACACGAAAAATTCTCACAACAGCAGAAAATAGAAGGAAAATAATACAATAAGAAACCACGTAAGAATGGAATGCAAAAACTTACTCTGGCGTACACTTTCTGGCAGTTGCTTCAATGAATACTTCTGGACATAAATAATTAATGAGAAAGACGTTTTATTAAAAAAAAAAAAAAATTAAAATATATATAGTTAAAAAAAAAAAAAAAATCTTTTTATTTGTAATAAAAAAAAATAAATAAGTTGATTCTTAATATTTAGGAAATATCCTTCCCAAAACAATGCCTATATTCCTCGTTCCGATGCAGGCAGGAGGAAAACTTCTTTTCGATTTTTATGTACTATCTCTGATCATTGGAAATTTTGAAATTGTGGATTTCGCTGGAAGGATGCAATCTCTTCTTTGACAGGTACCTCAAAAACAATAAAGAACATTAATATACATGTAAATAAATATGTATAAACAAAACAATATGTTTATACTGAGAACAATAATATAGATATATATATAATATAATATATATATATATAGATATATATATATAATATATATATAATATATATATATATATATATATATATATATAGTATAATTATATAATATATATATATATAATATAT
>JABUQX010003598.1:0-2500 GCA_015478945.1 Trachelipus rathkii | reverse complement strand
ACGGGTACCGTGACTCATGATATCTCAAAATACATAAACAACCTAATTAGACCATATCTTAACGAAAAATTTATAGTTAAATCAACAGATGAATTTTTGGAAAAACTAAACAACATTAATTCTTTCGATGTTAACAAAATTATATCTCTGGATGTTGAAAGTCTTTTCACGAATGTTCCTATATCTGAAACTATTAACATAATATTAGAAAATGTTTATCATCATGACATAAAACCACCGCCGTCCATAGAAGAAGACATTCTGAGAAGGTTACTTTATATATGTACCACGAAAACACCTTTCAGCTTCAATGGTAAAACATATATTCAAAAAAATGGCGTATCTATGGGATCACCTTTAGGACCAACTTTCGCAGATTTCTACATGTCATCAGTAAAAAACAAATTTTTTGATGGAAAAACACCCCCATTCAATCCTTTCTTTTACATTCGATACGTTTAGACGACACCTTTGTAATATTTAACGACCCAGAACTATTCAAAGAGTTCAAATCCAAAATAGAAGATCTCAGTGGTTTAAAATTTACTTTTGAAAGAACAAAAAATAACTACATTAATTTCTTAGATGTTAATATTAAAATTAAAGAAGATGGAAAAATTGATAGAAGTGTCTACGTTAAATCTACAGGTAAAGGAACATACTTGAATTTCGACTCTTTCACTCCTCTAAACTACAAAATTGATACCATAAAGACTTTAGTTCACCGAGCATTTAAGATATCGTCTGATTGGACCCTTTTTTGATATAGAAAGTAAAAGAAAACGCAGGAATCTAAGAACCATAAACTCCCCCAGTATATTATGGAGAAAACTATAAAGAACACTTTAAATAATTTATTTACCAATAACATCAATGAAAACGAAAAAAATTAACCCCCCCAATAGACGTTATTGAAAAATATCATAAGGAAAAAAGAGGAAGAGAATAAATTAAAATTAATTTTAAAAGAGCATATTAAAGCAAAAGACGGGAAGAAGCTTATATTAAGATCGTACTATAAGCCATTGAAACTGAGCTCGTGCTTCTCTACACGTGAAGCGCTTTCAGATGGTGGGAGTAGTAACGTTGTGTACCGATTTCAATGTTCTGAAAGTAAATGTAACGCCTCTTATATCGGATACACAACAAATACCCTCAACATGAGAATGTTGCAACATAAGTATAACCCGAGCAAAATATTTCAACATTTTAAAGAAGAACACCACAAAAATCCCGATAACAGCATAAAAGAAGGCTTCTCCATCATAACAAGAAAAAATGATTTATTATGGAATTGCCTAGGGGGAATCGTTGCTTTTAAGAAACATAAACCAAATGATAAACATAAAAGTATAACGAAATGTCAATTTTTGAACATCTTTAAATGACAAAAAGTCAATGTAAGTTAACTTCTCTAACTTTTAAATTTTTTTATTTTATTTTTTTATTTTTTTTTATTAGTTTACACGACATTTATTTTATCAAAATTGTTAAAATATTAAAAATAAAATTTATTCCTTGAAAATGTCCGAAGTGTACGGACGAAAGCTTGGTACTATACTTAAATCAATGTTTATATTTTATTCACGAATAATTTAAGAAAAATTTTCTTCTGTTGAAAGAAATACTTTCAGGAAGCTTGAAAAAGCATCAAAATCATAATTATTTTATTAACATCAACATTATCATCATTATTTAAAAACTATCATCTTATCATTATTAACATTATTATATTATATTTATTATTATTATATTATTATTATATTATTATTATATTATTATATTATATTATTATATTATTATAATTATTAATTATTATTATAATTATAATTATAATTATAATTATAATTATAATTATAATTATAATTATAATTATAATTATAATTATAATTATAATTATAAATTATTATTATTATTATTATTATTATTATTATTATTATTATTATTATATTATTATTATTATATTATTATTATTATTATTATTATTACTATTATTATATTATTATTATTATTATTATTATTATTTTTATTATTATTATTATATTATTATTATTATTATATATTATTATTATTATTATTATTATTATTATTATTTTATTATTATCTATTATTATTAATTTTATTTTTATTATTATTATTATTAATTATTGTTATTGTTATTACTATTATTATTATACATTATTTATTATTATTATTATTATTAATTATTTATTATTTTATGAATTATTATTATTATTATAATTTTATTATTATTTATTATTATTATTATTATTATTATTATAATTATTATATATTATTATTATTATTATTATTCAACTATATTGTTATTATTTTATATTTGTTATATTATCACAATTATCCTTCTTATGATTTTGCTATTATTATATTATTATTATATTATTATTATTATTATTATTATTATTATTATTATTATTATTATTATTTTATTATTATTATTAAAGGATTATATCACTCCCTAGATATAATAATTATGTAATGA
>JABUQX010003597.1:0-21128 GCA_015478945.1 Trachelipus rathkii | reverse complement strand
TTTCAATATTATGTATTTTATTAATAACACCATGTGATATATTTTTACATTATAGTTGTTCAAAACCTTGTATTTAATTAAAAAAAATTTTATAAACTTCTTCAATATACGCTTATTCTTAAATTTACACATTACAAATTTAGAACCTTAAAAGTACAGTACGATTATTTCCTAAATTTCAACATTTTGAAATATCATTTGGTATATTGATATATTAAAATGATGAGTTATTTTTTAACGGTATTTTATCAGTCATTGAAAAAATATACATTAGTGTTTCATTCAAAATTTCCAATTTTACAATAAAAGCAGAAAAGTGAATTTATTAATAGTTTTAGGTATGTATAAAATTTGTAACTAGATTTATTAATAATGAAATTTCAATTTAATTTGTTATATTTATATATTTATACCAAATATAATATATTTCATTATGTATTGATGAAGAAATGATCATTTATATAATAATAAATTTTAAACTTCTAAAATTACGACATTTTGCATTAAATATGTCCATATATATTATAATCACATTCGAACTTTATTTAATAAGTTATTCATAATTTATTTTCTTCATAAATTTCAACATTGGATAAATTATTTGTTATAATTAATATCTTTAATAAAATTTGAGTTTTTAACGTATTTATTAATAAATTTTCAGCATTTTGAAAATAATAATTGATGTTTTATATGAAAATGCAATTTCAAAAGTACACGAAAAGCTAAATTAATTATTAATATAGTTATAGGTGTCTTAAATTTATAAAGTTATTTTAATGAAATTTCAATATATTTAGCATTTTTTATATATAACCAAAATTCATTCTATGAAACCTGTTTAAAATAAAATTTTAACATCTAAAATTACGACTTTTATTTATTGTGTATAGTGAGAGAGAGATGAATATAAATTTATAGGAACAGTTTGGTACCGTCTCATTAGAGTCTCCATGATTAGCTCTCACGAAATGATGTCTTGGTAATACGTTAACAAGAATGGCGAAGTCTAGATGTATTATATGATCGAGTGTGTTATTTTATTCAGCATTTGAAAAAAATAAATAAAAATAACATGCTATAATACTATGTGAACAAATTGTGGCAAAATATTTCAAGGAAGCAGAAATCTCATATCGCTGAATTCTTCTATTTAATTAGTTTTTCAGGTGTCTTCAGTCAATTCTTTCGTTTGAGTGAAATCGATATATTTACAATATTTAGTATTTATATTAATACCAATATTAATTTTCAATTAGATTTTTCCTAATTTTATCAAACATTATTTAGAAATTTATTTAATGGTTAAATATTCTTATAAATTAGATGATTTTTTTACAGGTTATCTTTATCAGTCATATGTTTAGTAAAAAATAATGTGTTTTCATTGAAACAAATTTAGCAATTTCAAAAAGCAGAAAGTAAAGTATTTATATTAATAGTTTATTTATAGTTGATTATTCATTTGGAATTGAAACGTTATATTTAATATATTTATACAAATATATTTGTTTTTATATTATACCAATATAATTTCTATTTATGATCCTTTAGAAAACCTGTTTTATTAAATAAAATAAATTTATCTCATATTATCATTAATATAATTACGTATCATATTTTTCTTTAAATTTTTTCAACATATACGATTATTATAATAATACTCTAAAGTAAATATACGATAAAATTTTTCCTAAATATTTTCACATTTGAAATTAATTTATAGTAAAACTAATAATAATACGTTTTTTTTACTGTTATTTCTTCAGGTACATATTCTGATAATAAATTAATCTGATTATTATTTACATTAAAATGCAATTATCAAAAAAGCAGAAAGTGAATTATAATATTAATAGTTTTTTAGTTCGATCTTTAAAATTATTGACTGTTATTTTTATATAATGAGAATATATCATATTATATGTTTTATTATATAATATATACCAAATAATTATACATATTGTTGTATCGTGAACAGACTCAGATGATTTTATAGAATGAATAAAAATTAACTATTCATAAAATTAACGATATATTTGTTTTTTTCATAGTACATATACTGTTTACATAAATATTATAGAAACTCTTTAAAAATAGTTATTACATTATTTCCTAATAATTTCAACATTTGAAATTATTTGGTAAATCTATATAAAATTGATGATTATTTTATCACATTTATATTTTACCATATTGAATAAAAATTAATAATTTCGGTGGTTCATTGAATAGAACAAACTTTTAGACAAAAGGAAAATAGAAAGTCGAGATATAATTATATTATAGTTTTAAAATTTATTAAATTTGACTAGTATATTTTTATATGAATTTCAATAATTATTGTTTTAATATATAGAAAGAGAGAGAGAGAGAGAGGAGAGAGAAGACGACAAATAGTTTAGAGATAAAGTTAGAGAGAAAGAACGACTATGAGATAATTAAGAAGATATAAGAAAATATTTGACTGAAATGATACCAGTGGAAAAAGGTATCTACAGTTGCATCATTTCAAATAAATATAGTTTTCACTATTTAGTTGAATTTATATAAAAAGATAATATTTTTTTTCTATATTTCAAGACATTCTGTTGAAGTTGATCTTTGCTATCTCCATACAATCTAGAGAATTATTTACATCTGGTAATTCTTAATGCATTAGAGAAAGTAGAAATAATGTTGTGTTATGTGCATTGAAATCAAATTTATCCAAAAAGCTCAGAATAATGAGAGTATATAATTAATAAGTTTGAAGTGTGTTCAGCATTATATTTGAGAAATTATGATATTAGAGAAATATGATAGATAATGTGTACAATTCGTAAATTAATTAACGCAAATAAATATTTATCATTAGTTGATGAAAAACACTGTTTTTATAAAATTTAAAACTATCTAAAATATTGAGCATCAATGCTTAATTTTAATTCTATATAAATAATGTAAATCAACATTGATCAAATTGCTAGTAGATAAAAAAGTACTGAATATTTAGTGCTAATTTAATAGGCATCAATTTATGAAAATATATTATGTGAATAATTAAAATTATTAAATCCTGAGAGTTTTATTTTGGATTAACTGTCTAGAATTTGATAAAAATAAACTAAATAATGATGTTTGCAAATTTGGTGAGAACTACCTCTCGCAATATTATTTCTTAAAGGTCTAGGAATAGAATGATTCTTTCCAATACGTTTCTTTTTCAATGTCTTAAATTGACGTTTTTTATTGAAGTTTCAATATTTGTTTTTATATACCAAATATTTCATTAGTTGTGAAAACCTGTTTTAATAAAAATTTTAAAACCTTCTAAAAATTACGCTTTTTCTTAAATTTTCACATTACAATTTAGAACTTTTAAAAGGCCGAATTTTCATACAGAATTTCAACATTTCTCACAGTAATTGCTAAGATGTCAACACTTACCAAGCAGTTGACTTTTTGCATAGAATAACATTTAAGCAATATTTTGAGAAAATAGATACTTTTAAGTAGCAACGCATTATAGTTCATAAATAGCTACAAAAAGTGTATTTTTATTATTATAATAGTGAATATAATACACATTGACGTCATCAGAATTTTACTAGAAATGCAATTAACATATTTGTTCTCTTGAATATAAAACGACCAAAATATTAAAGCTTATGGGTATCTACTCAACACCAGAAAGGGATATATATTCCAATGTAAGTTTTTTATGAATTTTCGCGGCCGCCGTCTTCATTTAATGCAGTTTCACTGGTCATTCTTTGTGTAAATACGAGTTTGGAAATTGATAACATATATCGTGAGAGATTCGTGAGAGTTTTTTTTATCACGCGTCACTCTCTCTAGTTCTCTAAAAACAGATATAAAGGGCTACTCTCTCTCTACTCTCTCTCTCTCATCTCTCTTCTTCTCTCTCGACTATACAAATTCAGTTCGTTTCTCTCTACTTGTATCTCACTACTGTCCAATCATCTTCTTTCTTCTACTCTCTCTCAAATCATCATCAAGCAGAAAAGTGCTATCTCATCTCTTCTCAATCTTCCTTCCGTCTACCATGAGCTGCGTCTTCAATTTTTATCTCTGATTTTTTATCTTTTATTTTAAATCAAAAATTAAATATAAAAATTTTTTATTTTATTTTAAAAACAATCTTTACTCAGTCCTCAAATAATACAATATAAAAATAAATATGAATGTTATAATGTTTATTTAAAGTTTCAACATAATATAACAAAAAAGTCAATGTTAGTTATATAATTATAACTGTTATAATTATTAAATATTATTATTTTTTTTCTTTTTATTATTTAGTATTAAACGATATTTTAAAATTGTTCAAATTGTTAAAATCATTAAAAATAAATTATTCCTGAAGAAATGTCCGAAGTATGGATAACACGGAAACTGATAAAAAGCTATGAAAACTATAAAAAAATAAATCATGGCTGGTGTAACTTATAATTATCCCGAGAATATATACCATTGCCATCAGTAACCATAATAACAAATATTATTATTCAATTAATTATTATTATTATTATTTTGATAAATTAATTTTATATTATTATTTTAATTAAATTATATTATTTGTATTTATTCTTGAAATTTGACTGATTATTCATTTCTTTATTCTCATTTGATTATTTATTAAATAGAATTCAAAGCAGATTTCTAGTTTTTTAGACTTTCTTCAGATGAATTTGAAAAATTGATAGGATATATTGATTATTCGTTTTCAGATTAATGAAGTATTTTTTTTTGGAGTGCCTGCTATGTTGTATATAGTTAATATTAGGATATAAAGAATCGTTAAGTCTTAAAATTTATTAATGTTGACCATTTTAACTATCTTTCAAAGCTTTATTAACTTGCCAAAAATTACAAACTAAGTTATATTCTATTTTTTGCTAATAGATAATTTCTGGAGTAGGAAAATTTGCACGTTTATTTTAACCAACGAAAGAAGAACGTGTAATGTTTCTACTCTGGTTTAAAAACTAGTCAAGTATATATATATATATATATTTTGTTTTATATATAGTGTACTCAATATATTTTTAGATGTATTACGGATTTACTCTCAAAAGAGCGAGTTTATATATATTTTCTCAGAAGAAGATACTCCGAAAACCATTATAACTTACTGCACGATTGAATTTCTTTTTGCACACTTTTGTAAATGATTTCGCATTGGATTTCCTACAAACCAACTTTTTGTGAAAAATATTCTTTTGACAATAACAGTATATCTAAACAAAGTTTATCATATGGGATTAATAAGAGAATAATGTCAAAATTTGCTTCATGTCACTTACAAAATCTGTATTTCAGGAGTATCATGAGACCCCAAATACCGTAGTTTATCAAGTATGTCATGATGGAAGATTGTAAAAAAATTACACGAACATATAATAATTCTTGAAACGAAAAAACACCAACTGAATTTTTCATGAGATACAATTCAAATGAGAAAGAAAGATGGGTGGAAGAAGTGTTGTGTAAATTTATTCTATGAATGATTGAATCACTTATGCAATCTTAACCGTACACTAAAGCTATCTCAACTCCAAAATGCACTTTACATCATATTAAGATAAATTTGTCTACCGAGAGTAATTAATTATATATCTATAATAAATATCTTAGGGTCATTATGTACTAATATACCCAACGAGAGCTTAACTACGACTTATTATTTTTCGAATGTATTAGATAATTTTTTGCTTCTACATTATTGTGTTCCGGGGAAATGTTTTTTTCTACATTCTTTTTCTAATTCCATAAATATAGATAGTTTTTCCCGATTTATGTATATGTGGAAAACACCTGTTATCTTGACATTTATGACAATAATAATATAAATATGATATACCTAATCTATAGTTCCATTTCGTTAGTCGTGCTCTATTATTTTTCACTTGTTTTTAAGTAGATTTGTATCTTAATCCATGCAGTATTGTGGAAACAGAAATGTGCTCATAGTATAACTATCGTTCGCTGGATATTTTTGAACAGTCATAAAAAAAGCACATCTTACGAAAGCTCATTTCTTCATTGATTTTCTCGCCACAATTCAATGTAATTTCACTTCACATTAAAAGGTCACATTTGATATATATCTAGATCGTTTTCGGTATAGATATTCCTCACTATATATCAGTACTATGAAGGTATTATTTATATATA
Organism: Trachelipus rathkii; assembly: GCA_015478945.1. NCBI lineage: Eukaryota > Metazoa > Arthropoda > Malacostraca > Isopoda > Trachelipodidae > Trachelipus > Trachelipus rathkii. The sequence continues at coordinate 14,948 of JABUQX010003597.1, read as the reverse complement.
AAATAAAAGACGCGGTACTATCTATATGCCAGCACTCATAATGAACAACAGTTGAGAAATTTCTGTTCCCATTCGAGCTCAAACATATTTATTTACTACAATCACTCGATAAGCTTCATGCACCGCAATGACAACCACACACCACCAATCATTTAAAGGACCTTGTCTAATTACTCCTAAAACAAAAGACCAAAATATAACGAGTAGAACGTGCACACTTGATGCAACTCGCCTTTCTAAAAGAAAACATTCCTACTCCTCATTGCTCTAAAATTGTAAGAACATTAACCTCTCAAACGCCAGAAATCGAGATTCCCTTTTAGCTTTATACATTGTATCCCTCTCTTATAAAGGTTTTTTCATCTTCTTAAATTTTGGCACCTTAATCTTGTTGAATATCTATAATGCTAATGATCTGTTTCTATAAACTATTTGATCTATACTAGATTATTATTTTATATCAATATATAGACATTTATTAAGTATATGATTTCTATATAATATATATTATTATAATATATATATATCAGAGAAATATTTCCATTTAAGCTATTTGTTTGACAAACTGTTTTATATAAAAAGATTTATATTTTAAATCAATTAATAAAATACTAATAATAATATTAACTGATATATATTATATATATATCACACTGAGTAGTAATTTAAATTTCTTTCCTAGGACATATATATAGCATCTATAAAACTAATTATTAAGAAGTTGTATATAGTTATAATATTATATTTCATAGAAATATATCTATATTTATAAGCACTGTACTGTATTGACTTCCTAACTCATTGTAACGAACAATTTTGATCTTATTACACCTAGAACTTGATTAAGCTTATTCCGTATTTCATACACTGTATTAGCTATAACTTTCACGTTAACTGCTTATAATGAAATCCAAATTCATTTTTCTTTGGGCCTCAAAAACAATTTCGAGTCTATTTCGGAACAGTCATTTTCGAAAATTTGAGTTATGTTGAGAATAACTCTTATAATTTTGAGTCCTAAGTGCAAGAAATCTTCCCTGATATATGAAGCTATTAAAATTCATTTCCAATATATCTGGGTCCATTTCTAAGATTTTTCAGCTTTCTAAGCATGGAATATATAAAATATAAAATTGTTTAGCATAATGAAAATGACATATTTTCCATCAAAAGCAGAAAAGATATAATATAATGTAATAGTAATATATGATGACTTGAAGATATTAGCCAATTATCACCTCTTATAATTTGAACAATATCGTTATCCCATGTGGTATACTCCAAGTATTAGTGAAAATTTAATGAAAAAGCGTAATTTTAACATCTTAAATATCTATTAGCATAGTTATTATTATTAATAAAAAATTTATCTTCTAAAATTACGCTCTTTTCAATAAATTTTCAAGGTATCTATATCTACTAAACCAGTTATACGTCGTCATGAACTTTTTTGCATTTATTTAAACGCTATAAATAAGTAGAAAAGTTGTCAGATTCGCTTTTGGGGGAGCCGTGTTATATGTTGAAGCCAGACGGGATTGATGCATGTGCGTCCAATTTTTTTTTGAGACGGTATAATGCGCTTTCTCGACATGTCCGTATTTTGACCTCGGTTCTTAAGTTGCTTACTACCAGCGAAATGTTAATTGTGTTCCTTAATGGTTCTTTCTTGCGAAGCAGTTCTTTAATTGGTTATGAATGCTCGTTGTTGTTTGTTGAATGATTCGAACTTTGCTTGCTTTAATAGCAATTAATATATATATATAATAATTATATATATAATATATAATATATATATAGTCGCACCAAAAGAAGATGGTCGAGCTTTGTCGGCCTCTCCCTCCCTCTTTCTAAAATCTCGCATGCCAGACCAACAATTATTCGGACAAACAGAAGTAAAATCGAAAAGTTCAACAAGCAAAGAAGAGCATCAATCATACCCATTAAGTATAACTTCTAAACCAACTCGTTTCGCAAATGGTATCTAAAATCTTTGCTAAATTGCACATTAATGATAAAGACGAGCCAATGATTCGATTCAAATCAGTAGAATGTAGTATATATATTATATATATAATAAATATATAATCATTTTCCCTTGATTAAAAAGAGTGCAAACTTAAAAAGGAAAATCGATGATCTATGCAACCTTTAGTTACACCCATATACTAATTCAATCCAAAAAATAATTGACATTGTAAAATTGACAAGAAAGATTCATAACACAGAGAAAACTTTTACAAAAACTATTCGTGATCGCGTGATATTAGTAATTCTTCTCTTCGAGAGGTCCCGTTATAAAAATGACGACGAATAATCGACGGCTGGAGAAGAGGAAAATTTTCATCGCTTTCTCAATCTCGCTCATCGCGACGACGCCGACTATCGACGATTAATGATAAAGACGAACCGAAACACGATTAGGATGGAAGGTCTCGAGCCGCCGTTATTCCCCCGTGGCTGCTATAGAATGGCGTCCGTCTCTATGGTAGTGTCAACCAGCCCCACCACCGCTCGCCCGATATAAGCATCAGCGACGAGACTCTCGCCAGATTTACAAAGTTTTTGAAATAGTGGAAAGGAAGACGGAATATTTTAAGAGTTATGATGTCAAAGAATTTTCTTTTCGGTGTCAAATATAATTTATCGGCATGAAAAGAATAAATAATCCTTAAAATTACCGAGGACGCAACGGATATAGAAAGTGGAAGAAAATCCAGAAAACCCGAAAGGGTATCAACGGTTCAACGCGTGGGGATCGCGCGCCGCAGAAAGAGCTTTCATTTTAAGGATGATTATGACGCTCTGAACAAAAGAAAAAACGGAGCGTATGGAAATAGAAACGGATTGGACGAAAGGAGAAGCGATTCGTCGTTTCTCGTTGCTGCGCGCAACGTCCCCTTAAGGAACGAGTCGTCTTTAAAGACACTTCCGGGATGTCAAACGTAAACGGACGTGGAATACTAAAATTCTTTTATTTTAACATCATCAAAGCGAGGTATATTTCATCTGTTGAGGTTTACATTTCACTAAAACATCTCAATTTTTTTTGAAGGCGAGTAGAATAACCGATTAATAAAGCCAAAACTGTCTGATACATCAACAACCAACCGCGGGAACAGGGTTGGTTAAAAAAGGAAAAGGTCTAATAAAATGCGAATCGAGTATCTGGAAATTTATTAAAAACCGTTACAAAATATGAATCGAAATAAAAGTCAAATTTGTATTTGGATGCGTATATAATTTACAAATTAAAATCGGCATTAAAATAAATATAAATTCGTAAATTATTCAAATATTTACATACACAATAAAAAAATTAACAAACAATTCCTACAGTTTTGAAATAGTTTCGTGCGATTCTCTTAGATGCGGGTCTGCGACCTCGTGTAACTTCGCACCGCCATGAGGCGAACTTCTTTGACGGGAATCTTGGTGTAAAATCGATTCAGCACCGGCACTCTTCGACGTGCTATAACCCCAATATTCTTCGAGGTCGCCGTCGGATATTCTTCTGCCTCCACCGCCGCCACCCTCCTTCTGCCAACATTTAGCGTCGTTTGAATTTTTTATATATTCGGTTCGCCAACATCCATCATTATTATTTTCACGATGATACGTGGGTCGGTTTCCGATGACCGGAGAAATCGCGCGCGGTGATCTTCTATCCCTGTAAGGATCGCTCCAGTTGCTGCTGGTGCGGCTCCTGCTCCTGCTGCGATTTTCGTCACTACTCTTAGCGCGAGAAGGCTTTTTGAATAAGGTATGAATAGCGTAAGGCGAAGCTCTGCTGCTGCTGCTGCTGGGGCACCTCTGGGAACATGTTTCGACCAAGCGCGGGATCTTGAAAGACGACAGTGAAGGCAGGTTGTCGAAAGGCTCGCTGTAATCGTTGGAGCGTCTTTCGGACGATGGTTGCCTTTCGACCGATGGTGAATAAGAGCGGCCCGAACTTCTGTCTTTGTTTTGGTTCGATAAAGAATTACTACTCGTTGAGCGCTTTTTATACTCCTCGTCATTTCCATTGGCGACGTTTCCAGTGGGACCGTATTCCTTTTCCTCTAACGGTTTATTTTTCTCAGGTGTCTCGGACAGAGAGGAGAAGCTTGACTCGTTCTTCGAAGATAGTCGAGGTGTACACGACGGTGAGCGATTCGATGATGGAGAACCTAAGCTCTTTTTATCTTCGCTTGAATCAAGTTTGTTTTCTTCAAATTTTTGATTATTGGTCGATGATTCCACGTCCTTCCTTTTTCCGGGTGTTGATTCGCTACTTGTTTCCTTTGCTAGTTTTGCTTTCGCGGCCGACTGTAAACTATCTTCCGGGGGCGGGCCAGTTCCTCCGACCGTAGAAGCGGTCACATTCGGATCGTCGATGGCGATTCCTTTGCACACCGGTGCACCTGTGGGGCTGTCGGTTGCCTCGCAGACAGCGTGGGCGTGAATAGGCTAGATTCTAAGAGCAAAAATAAATTTCGAGAGGCTCCCACGATGGATCGAAATATCAACAACGCGCTTCCCGCCCCAGCCACCACTATTACCGCCACGGCGACCGTTACTGGCAATGGCACCGCTACTGCTTATGCGAATCCATACCCTCGAATTATTCTCTTTGACATCGACGATCCTCCTACTACCCCTTCTACGGTCGGAGGAACTGGCCCGCCCCCGGAAGATAGTTTACAGTCGGCCGCGAAAGCAAAACTAGCAAAGGAAACAAGTAGCGAATCAACACCCGGAAAAAGGAAGGACGTGGAATCATCGACCAATAATCAAAAATTTGAAGAAAACAAACTTGATTCAAGCGAAGATAAAAAGAGCTTAGGTTCTCCATCATCGAATCGCTCACCGTCGTGTACACCTCGACTATCTTCGAAGAACGAGTCAAGCTTCTCCTCTCTGTCCGAGACACCTGAGAAAAATAAACCGTTAGAGGAAAAGGAATACGGTCCCACTGGAAACGTCGCCAATGGAAATGACGAGGAGTATAAAAAGCGCTCAACGAGTAGTAATTCTTTATCGAACCAAAACAAAGACAGAAGTTCGGGCCGCTCTTATTCACCATCGGTCGAAAGGCAACCATCGTCCGAAAGACGCTCCAACGATTACAGCGAGCCTTTCGACAACCTGCCTTCACTGTCGTCTTTCAAGATCCCGCGCTTGGTCGAAACATGTTCCCAGAGGTGCCCCAATAGTGCTTTGTACAAAAATATTAACAGCAGCAAGAGCGGCAACAGCAGCAGCAGCAGCAGCAGAGCTTCGCCTTACGCTATTCATACCTTATTCAAAAAGCCTTCTCGCGCTAAGAGTAGTGACGAAAATCGCAGCAGGAGCAGGAGCCGCACCAGCAGCAACTGGAGCGATCCTTACAGGGATAGAAGATCACCGCGCGCGATTTCTCCGGTCATCGGAAACCGACCCACGTATCATCGTGAAAATAATAATGATGGATGTTGGCGAACCGAATATATAAAAAATTCAAACGACGCTAAATGTTGGCAGAAGGAGGGTGGCGGCGGTGGAGGCAGAAGAATATCCGACGGCGACCTCGAAGAATATTGGGGTTATAGCACGTCGAAGAGTGCCGGTGCTGAATCGATTTTACACCAAGATTCCCGTCAAAGAGGAATTGTTTGTTAATTTTTTTATTGTGTATGTAAATATTTGAATAATTTACGAATTTATATTTATTTTAATGCCGATTTTAATTTGTAAATTATATACGCATCCAAATACAAATTTGACTTTTATTTCGATTCATATTTTGTAACGGTTTTTTAATAAATTTCCAGATACTCGATTCGCATTTTATTAGACCATTTCCATTTTTAACCAACCCTGTTCCCGCGGTTGGTTGTTGATGTATCAGACAGTTTTGGTATTATTTTATATCTATTGGAAAAAATGAAATAATAAACAATTTGTTTAAAACAACTTTATTAATCGGTTATTCTACTCGCCTTCAAAAAAAATTGAGATGTTTTAGTGAAATGTAAACCTCAACAGATGAAATATACCTCGCTTTGATGATGTTAAAATAAAAGAATTTTAGTATTCCACGTCCGTTTACGTTTGACATCCCGGAAGTGTCTTTAAAGACGACTCGTTCCTTAAGGGGACGTTGCGCGCAGCAACGAGAAACGACGAATCGCTTCTCCTTTCGTCCAATCCGTTTCTATTTCCATACGCTCCGTTTTTTCTTTTGTTCAGAGCGTCATAATCATCCTTAAAATGAAAGCTCTTTCTGCGGCGCGCGATCCCCACGCGTTGAACCGTTGATACCCTTTCGGGTTTTCTGGATTTTCTTCCACTTTCTATATCCGTTGCGTCCTCGGTAATTTTAAGGATTATTTATTCTTTTCATGCCGATAAATTATATTTGACACCGAAAAGAAAATTCTTTGACATCATAACTCTTAAAATATTCCGTCTTCCTTTCCACTATTTCAAAAACTTTGTAAATCTGGCGAGAGTCTCGTCGCTGATGCTTATATCGGGCGAGCGGTGGTGGGGCTGGTTGACACTACCATAGAGACGGACGCCATTCTATAGCAGCCACGGGGGAATAACGGCGGCTCGAGACCTTCCATCCTAATCGTGTTTCGGTTCGTCTTTATCATTAATCGTCGATAGTCGGCGTCGTCGCGATGAGCGAGATTGAGAAAGCGATGAAAATTTTCCTCTTCTCCAGCCGTCGATTATTCGTCGTCAATTTTTATCAACGGGACCTCTCGAAAAGAAGAAGAAATTACTAAATATCACGCGCCGATCACGCAATCAGTTATTTGTTAAAAGTTTCCTCATGTCGTTAGTGATTTTTTTCTAGCGACATTTTTTACAATGTCAAAAATTATTTTTTGGAATTTTCGAATTAGGGTACTAATTTATATTAGCAAAAAGGTTGCATAGATCATCGATTTGGCTATTCAAGTTTGTACTCATTTCACTCATATGTAGATGATTATATATATATATATATATATACATCTGTATCGTCGAAGCTTCTGTCTCCTCAGCTCGTCTCATCATATGTGCAATTAGCAAAAATTATAGATCACCAATTGGCGATCGAATGTAGAAGCACTTTTAACTTAATACGTATCGATGATGTCTTTCTTCGCTTGTTGACACTTTCGATTTTATTCTCTTTGTCCAATAATTGTTCCGTCTGCATCCGACGATTAGAAGAAGAGGAGGAGAAGCCGCCATAAGCTCGACCCACCCCTTCTTTGCGCACACTAATATAAATTATATAAATATAATATAAATATATATATAATATATTATATAATATATAAAGATAATATATATACTCTGATCGACCGATAGTGGTGAAGAAAGGAGAACGGAAAGATTATCAAAATGCGAAGATGTTAACTGTTTCTTATAATCGCTAGGCGCATTCCTAGACCATCCTAAGAGAAACACAATTAACACCTTTTCGTGAACTAATTATTAGGTCACAGGAAGAGAGAGAGAGAATTATTTCTTCCCATCCATCGTCTATATCGATATCGAACTGTCGAAATGCTTTCTTCATTTGTATCTTCTATTTTTTAATAATATTCATCCTAAGAAAAAACGCTAGATATTTTTTCAAAATATGTAGGTTTTTGTCCACAGGAAGAAAAAAAAGAAAAGCATCTTCCGGGAAGACAAAAAAATTGGTTTTATTCGATTAATTATTTTTAATTCTGAATAAAATTTTAACCTTCGATTTAATTATTTGTTTTTCCTCTTTTCCTTTCGAGATTTTAAAAGCTCTATAAATATAAGGTAATAGCAGTCTCGCATCGAAGGATCTTCTTTTCGGATTTATCGAAACGGAGGAAGAAGTTTTCGTATATTTTATTTCATGTTTTAAGCGCATGTTCTTTTTCTCAACCGTTATAATAAAGATTCGAGAAATATATTTATTATTATCCTTTTTTACGCTCGGTTTCGAGTGCAAAACGCGCGAGCGAAAAAAACAATTGGGTTTATCGATAAAGATCAAATTCATCTTCAGTTTTCCGGTAAGCTTGGAAATTGTACCGAACCTAATTAAACGAACAGTTGTTGCCCAGCAATCGATTGGCAGTTTACTTCGAGGAGCGGTTGGTCTCATTTCTTTCTCCTAAATTTTTTTTTTCAAAACACTGCTGGTTGGCGAATGGACTCGAGATCCATCTAGAGCAATTGATAAATAAATAAATTCTGAATTTTTTTAAAAAACAATTTTGTTTTGATTTTTTTTCACCTAAACTATCGTCTGACATTAGTTCCCGATTAAGGCGTAGTGCAGCTGCTTGTACGATATAGAAGAACTAAGGCATATTAGTTAATAGACGATATATTTAAAAAATTTTATAAAAATTTAATTTACTTTTATTTTTTATTTTCTTTAGTCTAGTGCTAAAATTTAAAATTCTCAAAGAAAATATACACAAAAATTTTAAAAAAAAATATTTTCGAAATTTGCACTTAGACCTTCATTATATCAGTCCATCAGCTCACTATATACTTCATAATCGGATTGACGATAGTTTTAGCTTTAGTAACTGGTATTTGAAAGCATTCAGCGCTTTTGCGATTCCCGTAAGCGACACTAATTATATATGTTTCGAAGACGAAAACGACTAACGTGATCGGGTTACGCTTTAGGGTATCGACGATACCGTAATACGAGGCGAAAGAGAAAAAAATTATTTCAAAAATTGTTTGAAAGACGATATCTATTTTTTTGAACCCTTACCAAGCCAATAACATTTCATTTGGCTTTTTCCCGTGTTGATAATCATGAATTTCTCAACAACATTTTTGAAGCTGTTCGACGTATACAATGGAGAACTTTAAAATAAATTAAAAAATTGTTGTTGTTTTTTATATAAAGGTTTTTTGATTGGTACATATGGAAAAATTTCCGATCTCTAAAAATTATATAATTAAATATTTTATTTTAAGGAATAAAAATTTGTATTAATTATCGTATTTTATTTAAACCCGTCGTAGCTAGTAAAAACATTATTCTTAGAATAAATCATAATTCAAAATTTATGTTTAAATTGAACCGATTATGACGTCACATAGTGACGCCTCTTCGGGAACCAATATAGGTCAAAGGTCTTTGTGCAAATTCTGACAAATAATTTCGACTTAAAAAAAATTTGTGAATAATTTTTTGGGGGAATTTTAAGATTTTAACACTTAGATCTTCGATCTATATCAGTTTCAGATAATTCTTTTTTAATTTAGTCTCCCCATAAATACCGTTTCTCATTAAATCATTTTTAGGCACTAAATTAAATAAATATATTAAAATAGTAATAAATAAAAATAATGCGCAAAAGCCTGAACGCTTTCGAGTACCATTTTGTTAAGCTTAAGTATCTTCAAACCGATTAAGTCATATAGTGACGCCTCATCGGAACTAATATAAGTCGAATTTCTAAGTGCAATTCCGAACTTAAAATTTTTTTTCTTGAATATTATTATTATTTTTCATGAATTTTTTAATTTTTCGCACTTAGGCCTCGACCTATATCAGTCCCCTTCCTGACGTCACTATATCGTGAAGCGATAGTTATCCCTAAAAAGTGTCGCCGAGCACGTTAGTCTTTCGGCTTCCCTTCAAAAGTCACTATAACAGTGTCGCCTTACGAATCGCAAAAAGCGGCCTGAACGCTTGGGATACCATTTTAAGCTTAAAGTATCTTCAAACCGATTATGACGTAATATAGTGACGTCGGGAACTAATATAATTCGAAGTTCTAAGTGCAAATTCCGAAACTTAAAATTTTTTTTGTGAATTATTATTATATTTTTTTCATGAATTTTTTTAGATTCTCGCGTCCTCGACTTATATCAGTTCCCTCCTACGTCACTATATCGGTTGAAGCATAGTTATCCCTAAAAAGGTCGCGCGGCACGTTAGTCGTTTTTCGTTCCCTTGAAAAGTCCACTATAATACAGTGTCGCCTTACGGGAATCGCAAAAGCGGCTAAACGCTTTATTATTATTTTAAGCTTAAAGTATCTTCAAACGGATTATGACGTCATATAGTGACCTCATCGGGAACTAATATAATTCGAAGTTCTAAGTGCAAATCCGGAAACTTAAATTTTTTTTGTGAATATATATTATTTTTTCATGAATTTTTTAAGATTTGCTTAAGCCTTCGACTTATATCAGTTCCCTTCCTGACGTCACTATATCGGGTTGAAGCGATAGTTATCCCTAAAAGGTGGCGCGCGAGCACGTTAGGTCGTTTCTCGGTTCCCTTCGATCACTATAATATAGGGTCGCCTTACGGGAATCGCAAAAGGGGCTGAACGCTTTCGAGTACCATTTGTTAAGCTAAACGTATCTCAAACCGATTATGAGTTCAATAGTGACGCCTCATCGGGAAATAAGATAAGTCGAAATTCTAAGTTCAAATTCCGAACTAATTTTTTTTGTGGAATATTATCATTGTTTTCTCAAAATTCAAAATTTTCAGCGCTTACTTCGACTTATATCAGGTCCCTTCCTGACGTCACTATATCGGTTGAAGCGATAGTTTATCTAAAGGTGTTCGCGCGAGCACTTAGTCGTTTTTGTCCCTTCGAAAGTCACATAATATAGTCCACGGGAATCGCAAAGGCTGAACGCTTTCGAGTACAATTTTGTTAAGCTTAAGTATCTTCAAACCGATTATACGTCATATAGTGACGCCTCGGCAGGAACATGTCGAAGTTCTAAGTGCAAAATCCGAACTTAAATTTTTTTTTGTGAATAATTATTATTATTTTCTGAATTTTAGATTTCGCCTTAGGCCTCGAAACTTTTATCTATTTCCTGACTCCACTAATCGGTTGACGAAGTTTATCCCTAAAAGGGGTCGCGCGAGCACGTTAGGTCGTTTTCGTTCCCTCGAAAAGTCATATCAATACAGTGTCTCGCCTACGGAATCGCAAAAGCGCTGAACGCTTTCGAGTACCATTTTGAAGCTTAAATACTCTTCAAACCGATTATGACGTCATATAGTGAGGCCTCATCGGGTATAAGTCGAAATTCTAAGTGCAAATTCCGAAACTAAATTTTTTTTGTGAATATTAATTTTTTCAGAATTTTTTTTAGATTTTCGCCTTAGGCTTCACTTAATCATCCTTCCTGACGTCACTATATCGGTTTGAAGCGATAGTTTATCCTAAAAAGGTGTCGCGCGATCATTTTAGGTCGTTTTTCGGTTCCCCTCGAAAAGTCACTATAATATAGTGTCCCCTTACGGGAATCGCAAAAGCGGCCGAACGCTTTCGAGTACCATTTTGTAGTTAAAGTATCTTCAAAACCGATTTCGTCATATAGTGACGCCTCGAACAGGAACTAATATAAGTCGAAGTTCTAAGTGCAAATTCCGAAACTTAAATTTTTTTGAATTATTATTATTATTTTCATGAATTATTTAGATTTTCGCGCTTAGGCCTTCGACTTATATCATTCCCTTCCTGACGTCCTATATCGGTGTAAGCGATAGTTATCCCTTAAATGTCGACCAGGCACGTAGTCGTTTTTCGGTCCCTTCGAAAAGTCACTTTAATATAGTGTCGCCTTAGGAATCGCAAAAGCGGCTAAACGCTTTCGAGTACCATTTTGTAAAGCTTAAAGTATCTTCAATGACGTCATATAGTGAAGCCTCATCGGAACTAATATAAGTCGAAGTCCATGCAAATTCCGAAACTTAAATTTTTTTTGATTATTATTATATTATTTTCATGAATTTTTAGATTTTTCCGCTACCTTCGACTTATATCAGTTCCCTTCATGACGTCACTATATCGGGTTTGAAGCGATAGTTTATCCCTAAAAGGGTGCCGCGCGAGCACGTTAGGTCGTTTTCGGTTCCCTTCGAAAAGTTCACTATAATATAGTTGCGCCTTACGGGAATCGCAAAAGCGGCTGAACGCTTGGAGTACCATTTTGTTAAGCTAAAAGTATCTTCAAACCGTTGACGTCATATAGTGACGCCTTATCGGGAACTAATATAAGTCGAAGTCCTAAGTGCAAATCCGGAAGACTTAAATTTTTTGTGAATTATTATTATATTTTTTCATGAATTTTTAAATTGTCATAGCTTCGACTTATATCAGTTCCCTCCCTGACGTCACTATTCGGGTTGAGCATAGTTTATCCTAAAAAGTTGACCACAGTCTTACGTACTTTTCCCTTGAAAAGTCACTATATTCGTCTCACTTACGGGAATCGCAAAGCGGCTGAACGCTTTGGAGTTACCATTTGTTAAGCTTAAAGTACTTCAAACCGATTATTGAACCATATAGTGACGCCTCATCGGGAACTAAAATAAGTCGAAGTTCTAAGTGCAAATCCAAACTTAAATTTTTTTTTGAATATTATTATTATTTTTCATGAATTTTTAATTTTCGCGCTTAGGCCTTCGACTTATATGCCCTTCCCGACGTCACTATATCGGGTTGAAGCGATGTTATCCCTAAAAAGGTTTGTCGCGCAGAGGCACGTTAGCGTTTTCGTTCCCTTCGAAAATCACTATAATACGTGTCGCCTCGGGATCGCAAAAGCGCTGAACGCTCTCGAGTACCATTTGGTGTGTTAAGTAAAGTATCTTCAAAACCATTATGACGTATATAGTGACGCCTCACGGAAACTAAAAGTCGAATCTAAATGTGCAATTCCAAACTTAAATTTTTTGTGAATTATTATTATTATTTTTTCATGAATTTTTTTATTTTCGCGCTTAGGCCTTCGACTTATATCAGTTCCCTCCCTGACGTCACTATATCTGAAGCGATAGTTTATCCCTAAAAAAGTGTCGCGCGAGCACGTAGGTCGTTTTTTCCCCTCGAAAAGTCACTATAATACAGGTCGCCTACGGATCGCAAAGCGGCGAACGCTCTCGAGTACCATTTTGTTAAGCTAAAAGTATCTTCAAACCGATATGACGTCATATAATGACGCCTCATCGGGAACTAATATAAGTCGAAGTTCTAGTGCAAATTCCGAAACTAATTTTTTTTGTGATATTATATTATTTTTCATGATTTTAAGATTTTCGCGCTTAGGCCTTCGACTTATATCAGTTCCTTCCGACGTCACTATATCGGTGAAGCATTTATCCCTAAAAGGTTCGCCGAGCAGTAGGTCGTTTTTCGGTTCCCTTCAAAAAGTCACTATAATACAGTGTCGCCTTACGGAATCGCAAAAGCGGCTGAACGCTTTCGAGTACCATTTGGTTAAGCTTAAAGTATCTTCAACCGATTATGACGTCATTTAGTGACGCCTCATCGGGAAATAATATAAGTCAATTCTAGTCCAATTCCGAACTTAAATTTTTTTTAAATATTATTATTATTTTTTCATGAATTTTTTTAGATTTTCGCGCTTAGGCCTTCGACTTATATCATCCCTTCCTGACGTCACTATATCGGTTTAGCGATAGTTATCCCTAAAAAGGGCGCGCGAGCACGTTAGGTCGTTTTTCCGTTCCCTTCGAAAAGCTATAATATAGTGTCCCCTTACGGGAATCGCAAAAGCTGCTTAAACGCTTTCGAGTACCATTTTGTTAAGTTTAAAGTATCTTCAAACCATTATGACGTCATATAGTGACGCCTCATCGGAACTAATATAAGTGAAATTCTAAGTGCAAATTCCGAAATTAAATTTTTTTTGTGAATATTATTATATTTTTCATAATTTTTTTAGATTTTCGCGCTTAGGCCTTGACTAATATCAGTTCCCTTCCTGACGTCACCATATCGGGTTGAAGCGATAGTTTATCCCTAAAAGGTGTCGCCGAGCACGTTAGGTCGTTGTTCCCTTCGAAAAGTCACTATAATACAGTGTCGCCTTACGGGAATCGCAAAGCGGCTGAACGCTTTCGAGTAATTTTGTTTAAGCTAAAGTTCTTCAAACCGATTATGACGTCATATAGTAACGCCTCATCGGGAACTAAAGTCTAAGTGCAAAATCCGAAACTTAAATTTTTTTTTGAATATATATTATTTTTTCATGAATTTTTTTAGATTTTCGCGCTTAGCCTTCCGACTTATATCAGTCCCTCCTACGTCACTTATATCGTTGAAACGATAGTTATCCCTAAAAAGGTGTCTCGCGAGCACGTTAGGTCGTTTCTTTCCTTTCGAAAAGTCACTATAAACAGTGTCCTACGGGAATCGCAAAAGCGGCTTAACGCTTTCGAGTACCATTGTGTTAAGCTTAAAGTATCTTCAAACCGATTAACTCATTAGTGACCCTCATGGGAACAATATAATTAAAAAAAAAAAAAAAAAAAAAAAAAAAAAACAAAAAAAAAAAAAAAATGTCGAAGTTCTAAGTGCAAATTCCGAAACTAAAATTTTTTGTGAATTATTATTATTAATTTTTCATGAATTTTTTAGATTTTCGCGCTTAGCCTTCGAATTATATCAGTTCCCTTCCTGACTCACATACGGTTGAAGGATAGTTGATCCTAAAAAGGCTGTCGCGCGACACGTTAGTCGTTTTTCGTTCCCTTCGAAAACACTATTAATACAGTGCGCCTTACGGGAATCGCAAAAAGCGGCTGAACGCTTCCGAGTACCATTTTTTTAAGCTTAAAGTATCTTCAAACCGATTTTGACCTCATATAGTGACGCCTCATCGGAACTAATATAAGGCGAAGTTCTAAGTGCAAATTCCGAATTAAATTTTTTTGTGAATTATTATTATTTTTCATGAATTTTTTAGATTTTGCCTAGGCCTTCGACTTATATCAGTTCCCTTCCTGACGTCACTATATCGGTTTGAAGGATAGTTAATCCCTAAAAAGGTGTCGCGCAAGCACGTTAGGTCTTTTTTCGGTTCCCTTCGAAAATTCACTATAATAGTGTCGCCTTACGGAATCGCAAAAGCGCTGAACGCTTCGAGTTACCATTTTGTTAAGCTAAAGTATCTTCAAACGATTATGACGTTCATAT